>JABFQD010000957.1:0-21100 GCA_022817045.1 Psix sp. ZL-2020 | reverse complement strand
GTTGTGATAAGAAAATCAATTATTTTTGATGAATTAAAACTGTTTTAAGTAACTCATTATCAAGGCATGAGAGAAACGAAATGAGTAAAAACCCAGTAAATTGCAATGAAATTTAAACTTTTCTTCTTCAAACGATCCTTCCACATTAAAAAAGTGTAATGAATTGATGTTGCAGTAAAAGTGTCAATAATAAGAATAATAATTATAAAAACCTCAACGTTGGTTTGATGAGTCGCAGCCACGACTCTCGAAAAAATAATTATAAAAATGGAAATTAATATTTGAATCCATTAAAATTGTTAATGAACATTAGTTATTTTTAAATGACTTCTGAAAACTTGAGTAAATTGAGAAAAGCAATGAATATTTATATTAAAAATTTCTGATAAGAAAGTTTTACAGGTTTTAACCTAAACTATTTTATGTCGAACATAACGGTGTTGATGACATCTTCGAAAAATGAAAAGTCTGTCAAAACAGTCGTTTAAAAATGACTTTTCTACCCCTTTTAACACTTAAATAAATAATCACGAGAGCAACGTAAAAGTTTACGACTTTCAGTTATTTGAAATTCTGTAAAGCATTAAACTTCACTCGAGCTGGAAGCATCAAACTTTTTATTGCCCGCAACGATTAATACTTGAACAATGTTTTATCAATTTTTGACGATAAACGCTACGGAAGAAGATTTCACGAGTGCAAGATAATGCGAATCGGAGCTGTGAGCGAATCGCAGGCGGATCCAATTATGACTATCAAATCTCATTGGCGCTTTTTCCGATAACACTTCGCTATTCTAATTTTCTTTCGAGGCATTGCTTGCGGAGAAGACGCGCGTCAAATTAAGGCCGTTACGGGCAAGTTTAATTAACTTTATATCTGGCTTAAGTGTGCTTCTAAGTGTTTGAGTGTCATAAACAGCGACTCGTAAGAACAAACGAGAATGAAATTTAGAGGCGAGTCACTCGACAAGCGGCTAAACAATGCACCTGTTTAATCCAATGACGAACGCCATTCTTGTAACTTTTCCATTATTTCATCAGCGAAAATTTCGTCTCGAGAGCCGCGTCATCGTGAATACAAATCTAGTTCCGCGACAAATACCGCGCTAAGTGGTGTCGTTGTTCCGAATTATTCGCTGGAAGTTATCGCGCGTACTTGTCCTCATATTCAATTTGTTATCCTTAATGTGATCAGATTCAAATTTAGTCGACGTACTAAGATTGTATTATCGTTTTGCTTTGGGTATTAATGCTTAAATTTCAATTTTCAATATTAATATATTGAAAATAGAAATGGCAAATATTAGAAGTGCCCTTTTTGTATGTCGTTGATATATTGAAAAGATAATATTTTTACATAAGATATGGTAAAAATTTACCTCAGTAATTTGCTCAATTTTCATGAGTTTTTATCAATTTTTTTATTGAAAACTTTGGAAGTTATTTCATCGAAATTCCAAGACAAAAACGAAACCAGTCTACGATTTTCTTATCAACTAAACTTCAGAGAAACTTTTCAGTAACAGATACTCATCATTCTTGAACTTAATATTGAAGTAATCATAAAAAAATAATCCTAGTCATAATGACAATATTGAAATACTTTTATAATGATACTTTGATACAGTAATATTTTGAATAAAATATTATTTTCAAATATTATACTTAGCTTTTTATACATCTAAATATTAGAAACTTCTGAACAATTTAAAACTTTTTGAAAAATACATATTTTTTTTACTTACAAAATTATGTTGCGCTTCATGACTAGCTAGTTATCATATAATTTCTCTGAATTTGTTGTTTGATTAGATTTTTCTTTAAAATTTCCCTGTTACAATCGAACTCTGTACTGGCGAAGTAGTTTTATGTGATTTAGTTTAAGTTTCAAAAATTTCAATCTTTTGTTATAAAACCTAAACGCTGAAAACAAAATTATATTATTTAAAGATTAGCGAATAATTACACAACCTCGTATATGTGAACAAATTTAAATAAATGAAATTAATTCAATGATATTTATAAAGAGAAAAATTATTTATATTAAACACAGTTTATAATAATAAAAGTAAATTTCATGTAAAAAATGGTACGAACAAAATTAGGTCCTTTTTAACAACTCACCTGGTGTTATCCGTATCTATTTTCATTTTGAATGTAATCTGACGCCGAATCTGATTTTATCAATTATTCATCGAGGAATAAAGAATGTTTTCGAACGTGCGTGCAATATCCATCATTGAGTTATTGGCATTATGTGTAAATGATGGAACGCCTGGAAATCCTGTTGCGCGAAATCGAAGGGGATGATAAAGCAGCCGAAGAGAGGAGATTAGAATTGTACTAAAATGCGAAAAGAATAGCTTATGGCAAACGAAAGACCTTTTTTGTCCAGACCTGAAATTGAGCGTGCAGCCGAAGATAGAAAAGTCCTTTAGAAAAGGTTTCATTGTGTTAATTTGATGGAATACATAGTATTTCTATGAACTTCTATTTAGAATACGAACGAAAAAGTAAATGATTATATATTATCGAAACTTATTTTTTTAAATTAAATATCAAATATATCAAATATTAACGAAAGGGAACGAAAATAAATGGTGAAATCCATCATGTTGTAGTTGTTATTCAACGAAGACGAGCCCAATTTATTTTGTAAGTAACGAGATATGGAGAAGGGTAGAGACTGATATGTTTCATTTGTCCACCTTAAATTTCGCTCTGTTACTTGACGCCTGTGTGACGGCAAGCTGATAACTTTCGAGCGTGGATTGCTCTTCTTTACATATTTCGTGGGTTTTCCGAGACGATACAAAATCAATGCCTCGCGGGCATTTACATGTGACTATACCGACGAGGATGGTTTTTATTTGACACAGCCCTTCCGTACACGTGACGGAAATCCAAATGTGTCAAAATGCCAGACCACGTTTTCTGTACCTACGACTAGATCAAATCCGAACTTGGTTTGATGCCTGATGGACAATAATGCAATTTTTACGGATGATATACTTCGCAATGTAACTCAAGTTGGATATAAAATGTCTGTTTTTGAAATCAAATTGTTTTAGAAACGTTTTTTCCTAAATAAAATGTTCCATGCGATTGAGGTGATATATATATATATTTTACTATATACCACGGTAAATGTTTATGGAAGAAGCATCGCGGATTAAATGTAATTTTATAACCCATTCTGACTTGATAGAGGGATAAAAATGAAACAATATTAGAGTGAAAATAACATTTATTATTTTTATGATAATTTGTGTTATCATAAAAGTGAAACGCTTTTCTCTCTAAACTGTTCTTTCGAAGTTAAATGTTATACAAAACTTCGTATTGATGCCAATTTAAATTTTGTTATTTTTATAATGCAAAATATTTTAATTCAAATATAATCCATTAAAAAAATTTAAATCAAGATAAATTACAAGTCTTTAGACATAAAAAATGAATTATGATGATTTATTATATATCTCCAAAAATAATTAATTTTGAAAGATATTACAATGGAAAATGAAATGTATTGTAAATTTACATTTCAGTAAATCACATAATACTTAATAACCAGAAAACGTGTTTTCTAAAACTGCTGTTATGTATACACTAGATTTGTTGATATCATTTTCTCTATGCATATGCATCATACTAAATATAAATATAAATTTTCGTCCTGATAAATGTTTTTATAACCATATCAAATTTATCTGACACTGGAAATTTAATTCGTTAAATTAAATTCTTCAGTTTATTCAAACTGATGCATAAAACCTAGCAGAAATAAAACTATTTTTCATTTTTAAGTGATTTTCTACGCGATTAACGTTAATATTGAGATACTCAGTTTGAATGACAATTGATTATCATATGTCCTCTTGAGCGATACAAGACAAATAGAGAGCGAGTTAATGATGTCGAAGCGATATTCATTGCAGAAGTTGTAACAGAGTCGTAGTCCTTGCAAACCCCTCGTGACCAAGAGCCTCAATGCCAAAAGCAGCCTATGCGATGCAAAGTGACCCAGGGGTTGTTAGATTAAACTCCATCCCTTCGCAACGCCCCGGATGCCACCAACGCCATGTCGAGTTAAAAACAGACATGAGAAGAGTTCGTACCATGAGTCATCCCTGCACTCTTCTCTCTCACAACCCAGCATCTAATTCTATCTCATTTGGCATCCCCCTGTTGCAATGAAATCGGGGATCCTGCCTCTGAGTTGAAGGATTTTTTCATGACGAAACTTTGAAACGAATTTCACTTCGGAATCCAATTTATGGGCGATCCGGACAGTGATGTAAAAATGGCCTTCACGATCATTATTTTGAAGTACCAACCTAAACGCGAATATGTTTGTATGCTGATTGGCTGAATTTGCAGAAAACACGAATTTGGATGATATGGTGTCTCACGGACGTAAATTTGTTTTCCACGAAACAGTCGGAGTCAAAAGCCGGGAGTAAAAATGCGCATCAGCAATAAATGAATCTCATCCTTGGCTAGCGATTGGTTCCCCATGTTAAGCTGCCGCGTGAAGCTCTGCAGTAAATCTCTCGGACTTCACAGCTGGTTCTTTTCTTGTAGTTAATAATATTTACAGGCACTTTTTCGATAGTGTATCGGCGTTTTTTGCCTCCCGGAAAAGTATTAGCTCGATTCAATCTCTTTGCCGTCCGAAAAAGGCGTACAATCTTCAGAATGCACCTCGAAGTTTGCGGTCGAGCAAGAGTTCCGACGCAGATATATTGTGTGGGTTACACGCAACAGTCACGCGAGACGAGGAAAACTCTCTTGTTTTCCCCCTTTTATTAAGGACTTGCGGTTCGAACAACTTTCTCAAGCATCTAATCCAATTGCCGGCTCGAAGGACCATGAAAAAATCAAGAAGCACGTCCAGCGAATCCTTTTTGTCTGTGACCGATCAGCAAACTTGTGATTCAGTTTTGCACAGCAACATTGTTGCGGAGAAATAATCGTTGGGCTTAATAAATAATCAGACTCGGGCAGAAAAGTAACAGCGGGAACAATGCCGGCAGAATCTTGCAGAGCCATTCACGGCAAAGTCGCGCCACACAATAGCAATCCCTCCGAGGGCTGTAATAGATGAAACAAGACGTCAGCGACGAATCTTCTTGGCATTTCACTTCAGCGAGACTTCAATCTCGCAAAAACGGCCGACAAAAAAGGCCACAAAAATGATCCGTCTGCGAATCCGTCGGACGTCTTTTCTCGACTTCGTAAACTATTTCGTTTTCGCGCAAAAAGGAGCTTCTTCGCTTAGGAGAAATTAGTTTTGAGTTCGGTCCAAAATTTGCTGTTTGCAAGGTGAACACAAAGCACTTTTTCCAACATTACGCCAATGTGGGGTCGAAACGAAACTCGGATTGGATGTTTAAAAGCGTGGAACAATCCGTACAATGGATACGACTGGGCTTTAATAAACAGCGCTGATTAATCGATTACGACAATTAAAATACGTTTCGCTTATCCCAGCAGGAGATGATCACAGAAATGAAGATTGATTTGACTTACTCATGCAAGTGATAAATGAGCGTTACTCTCATGGCGAGTGTTCTGAAAAGCGGATTGATTCATGTCGACGGATGAGAGGATTATTTTGATGGTACCGCGCAGTTGTTTTATTTATTTCACAGAGCGACGAATCGGAAAGTCGGATTGATTAACTTTCCAGTAACTATCAGAATATGCAAATGTGTACACGTAAACACGAACAGAAATGAAATGCTAAATTCACCCAAATGCACGCAGGAGGAATGGACGAATTCCATCATCATTAGTTTTGAGTTGTCTTCTCAAAGAAAAGACAATCAAAAAGAAAAATACCAACCGATGGTACGAAAACTAAAGTTAAAGTTGGTTCTATTATTTCTTTTTCAACTCTTTGATTGCTGCCTAATAAAATGAACTTTTAAAGTACACTTGTGCATAATTCATCACTTTACGTAACCAAATCGATACAAGTGCGCCAGTCACGTGTCAAGAAGTCTTTGAGAAGAAGTTATTATTTATAGCAGTGCTTATCCGCTTAAAGCTTCTTTTAAAAATGCTATCGCCACCTCGAAGCTGCTCTTCGTTACGTAAACCACCTCGTAAATCATAGTCGAACAATGCTATAGTGAAACAAATTACATTGTCGCTCACATCAGTTAGTAACACAAACTGCTATTTGATTATTATATCTTCGAAGTATTATACTCAAAGGAAATGCTTGTCTTCGCCTGCTGAAGACACGCAACACTACAGGACGAGATGATAATGGATATCAGCGATGTGACTGCCTTGGCGGCGGGATTCGAGGGTGGCGCAGTCGAAGGGTGCTTGCGAGTCAGTTGTTCATGGTCCATAAAATATTCTCACAACCACCAACCGGGCCATTTTCCCTTGGATTCAGCACCTGTGGTCTCGCATCGAATACATACAGCGTGTAAAATGAACCCTAGCCATAAGCACTTGTGCTCAAAAGTTCGAAACAAGTGGCAAACAAATTCGCGAGCAAATCCCCCATGGAGAAAATTCAAGTCGGCTCCTGAAACTGAATTACACGACGCCGCTGATGAGCTACCGTTAATACTTTGGGAGCATTTGAATCAATTAAAGCCTCAGGGTTTGAAGCGTCACCCTACGCCATATTACAAGCGAGCGAGCTGAATGAATTAAGGTGACATTTGCCCGAAAGGACAACACGGCTGCGTGAAATCGGACCTAATGAGTCATGGTCTAGCTGCGAGCCTTCCGAAATGAGTTCAATTTCAATCACCGTTGAAATTGTACTTGATGGTTTCAGAGGATTAGCGCGAATGAGGATTTTCGGCCAATTTGACTTGCCAGGCGGAGGACTTTCATTGGCTCCGGCGTGACGCGCCTTTGGCCTTCGCTGAGAAAAATAGCCGTTGTTCCGAGCGTCTGTCCAATTTCAGCCGGAGTCACTCAATATAGCGTTCATTTGTCGTCGAAAGTTGTTCTCCGAATTACAAGATTGGCCTCGCTCCTAATTTTCACTTATCTTGGAAATTGGCTGCTATCGATTATTGTCTCCCTTTAACGCAGTGCCCAATTCGGCCTTCACCTACGGAGTCAATCTGCCGATAAAGTGATTAAACTATCAGGATAGAGATATCCATATCTACCCTTATCTTTCTTCTAAGTTGGCAGAAGCGCGTCGCTTTAGCCTGCTTTGTCTATCTCGGCGTTATGCTCGCAAACAAAAATAGATGGTCCATTAGGGGTCCTAAATCCAACAGCAGTGTCATTGAATTTGAGCAAATAACCGTTAGGTACACGGTCTGTGAAGAAACGATAACAATTCACCCGGTACTTAATGACCGGAAGGCTTAGACCCTCCTCTTTATATGCGTACTTAAACGTCACTTGCAGACCAAGACTAAAGACCAAGTCGCGGTGTCCCAAAATTTCGAACAAAGTCCATCAATAATTCTCAACTCGTAGGGTCTTGAAAGTTGATTCACAAGCAAAAAAGAAGAAGACTCAAAGTTCATTTCACAGAGGCACGTAAGTTCGCGCGAACATTTGTTCATCTGCGGCTATCTTCAGGGCGAATTAAATGTTGCGCGAGATATTAACGAGTTCTGTTTCCGTAATAGGATTCTATATATCCGGCCGGCTTAAGAATAGACGCGAGAGAAAGAAAAGGGTCTTTAAAGTTGTCGGTCCGAGGGCGAATGCTAAGGAGCTGGAAAGCCCTGGCTCTCAAAGTTGGCGAAACTTTGTCATTTCGCTGGTACTTTGTCGCGAAGACAGGATCCTTCGTCC
Organism: Psix sp. ZL-2020; assembly: GCA_022817045.1. Lineage (NCBI taxonomy): Eukaryota > Metazoa > Arthropoda > Insecta > Hymenoptera > Scelionidae > Psix > Psix sp. ZL-2020. Next base: position 13,307 of record JABFQD010000957.1, on the reverse strand, counting down.
AATGAATAATATCACCAGAGTTGGTTAAAAATCAATCCTAAGGCAAGAGGGGAAGTCTACTAACGTGCAAATCAAGAAGACTTTCTCGAGGGTTGCGCGATTTAGATTTCAAGAGGTAGTCAAACCTCTCAGGGAACCGGAATAAAAATTTTCGTAATTTTAAGGAATGACGTGATTGACATTCATCATGTCATTTGGGAATTGACGAAATGGACAGTAGGCAGACGCACCATCGTGGAATTAATGAAGAGCAGTCGAAAAATGCGAGGAAAGAGGGCAGCCCGCGGCGGGCAGTATTGTTGCAGCGACAGTGATTATTGTAGCCAAACCCTAGCAATATGGCTGCAAGCCTGGGGTTCAGTCTGCACTATTCAGTCACTTTGAAAGCTTTATTTAATGACAAGGCATCCGCTATTTTGATGGTATATGAAAGCTGGATAAACTGCATCTAGTAGGGTTTCGAAAACAAAGATAGTACTCACACTATACGTTTGATAAACATGATGGCCTAACACGAACGAAACCATGCAGGAATATTACGGCAATGATGCATGGTCTGTCAGAGCAACATTACGGTAACATTACGAAATGTTATTTAGAGAAAAAATTGCTCTTGAGATAAAAATTATAACGATATTACTGAAACATTCTATAATATTCACATTAACATTAGACTGAGCTTTAAATTCACATAAACACAATGAAGTTTGTTAGACGTTTGAACAGCAATTACCCGAATGTTATACCTAGCCTTTCACATTTTAATGCGATTACAATTACTAGGACTAGAAAGCGAATTTAAATTAATTTGCAATGTCCAGGAAATATTAATGGAGAATTCATGTAACGAGATGACAGTAATTTTTGCTTTGGCGTTATTGAAGAAATACCGTTACCGTAATTTTATTGAACCAACAATTTTCCAGTAACCTTGCTATAATCAATTGCTTATTTACATTCTAAAATATTGCTGTAATATCACTCAAACATTCAGATGACCTTTTCGTTTTGTTGAAATTAAACTTCTACACATTCTAGGATATAGAATATAAGCTATAGTACAAAGTGAAATAGTTGGTGATAGCTTCAAAAGCTCTGAATTCAGTATTACCGCGTACTCTCCTGTCTTAAAACTCGGGTCCAAATTTTGTTGCGTAATTTATGACTGTTGGTTAGAGAACCAGTTCATCTACAGCTATTAATATTTGAATTTATCATCCACGCAATTCGACCGCCGGCACTTCTACCGAACCAGACCATGAATGTATTCGTGTAATTGCGTTGTTGGCCCACATCAATTATCTAACTCCGCCTCGTGCTGTCGTCGCAATTATGGCAGCTCTCCTTATCCTCACCCTCATTTCACCTAAGATATCCGAGACGACAAAAAGCAGCATGATTTTAGTAAAAGTGCTTCTAGCACCCTATCCAATCAAACCGAGATACGCACACCTTAATCTCATCCTAAATCCCACGTTTGCGTCCCTAAGCTCATCGGCATCTTAAATATTTGATCATCCACAATATCACTCGCAATTTATATATATCGTATTTCTACGCTATTTGTGCAGCTGTTACTCCTTCCGCAAGTGTTTCTAACTCTATTTGGTCGCGAAGTTGGATAACTCAATACAAAGCGTCTGCGATCCTTTTGCAATTCATAGATCCGAAGTCGAACGCGAGGACGAAGTTTTGGTCCAAATCTTAACTCTCTCTGGGTCTCTGGAATTTTGCTAGAAGTTGCCTGTACCGTCGAACGCATAGACTTCCAAAATCAATTAGCAGCCCCTTAGATGCGCGGCATTTCAAGAAGCCGGGGGAGTCTCTTTCTAAGGGTCGGCGTTTATACTAATAGACGAACTGACGGCACAATCACGGCTCTCGCAGATTACACGGGGCCGCGTCGCACGTACAGCAACCCTTCTGCCGACGACGGACGCACTTTATACACCGCCGGGGAACTCGTGAGATTATCGCGCGATGATTTAAACGTTACGAGCCATTCATGCTTTCGCCCAATCAGAATTTACGCTTCATGAAACATTGCTAATCGTGGTGCTATCAAAAATTGATGTCTCTTGGCAAAAAAGATAAAGCTGATGGCTTAAAATGTATAATACAAGTTAACTTTTTGCGTTACCTTCCAAATAAATGTTCGACAAAAATAAGATAACAAAAACATTTCATTTATTTGTAAAAGCAACATGATATTTATAATAATACGATTTATCGAAGCATACAAATTTTAACAGTAATGCGACTTATTCTATTTAGTTTATTTCTTTTTTATTTTCAGACGCTACTACATTTTATGTAAATATACTACATATATTATTAAAATTAATATAAGTAATCTTTCCTGAATTGAAAGCTTCTATTTATTTAGTACAACAAACTAAGTTTTAAAATGCTTGACTAAATAATTTTCTAAAATTTAGTTGATAATATTTGATATTATTCCTTTAAATATATATATATGTATATATACACCCTACAATCAATTATCATAATTATAAATATTATTTATTTTATTTTTCACTGCGAAATATTATAGTACGAATTAAAACATAATAATAATTATATTATACACAGTTTTTAAATTATATAAACTTCATTTTATATAGAATTTAAAACAGATTAATTTTTAACGACTGATTTACATATTTCATTTGTACCGTATAATGTCTCATTTTAGAATTACTCAAAACAATCATAATCTTAAAATTTTTGTTCAATTTTGTTTCTTCTTTTTAATAATTAAATCGTTAGTTTATAACGAAATAGAAAAAAGTTATGCACAAGTAAATATAAGTAAACTAAAATTATGTGTTAAAAATTATTTTACACAAACCGTATAAATGTTCCTCAATTAACCAGTAGCTGAAATAAATATTTCTGCGCTTATAATAATTAAAATATAGAAAAAGAAATTCATAGCTAAACAAATAAATACAGATAAATAAGAAAAATTATAAAATATATCTTTCGAAATCACTTCTGACTAATTGAAATGAATGACTAAAATTAAGCTAAACAATATAACGATAATATTAATCTAATAAAATCCTAATTATATGTAAAGGAGCACTAAAATATACCATTACGACATAACGTTCATACTTTAACCACAGCCGGCTCATTTTCCAAAAACATTACATCCCCCAAAATACCTCAACTTTTCCGTATGACTTAAATTAACTTAATCCCCACCTATGAAACTAAGGAAGCATTCGACTCGAGACTTTGATGCACTAGTGAACATTTGTGAACAAATGAAAGCTCAATGTTGTGCCGCTTGAAGGCAAAGCAAAAGCAGTTATAAAACGAAGCCGGTAATTACCACGAATGGTTCTTTCCGCGCCCGCTTGATGTCACTACGCAAAGCGAAACTCGCGATTGTTCCATGGCCAAAAAGAAGCGATGCTCAAGAAGCCGTGACACGAGTACGAAAACGTGGAATAATTAACTCCTCCTTAGCTGCACGACTTAGCTCTCTGTGCGTTGGCTTATTAAATCTGTTCAGCTTGTAGAAGAGAACATTTTCGGACGCAATTTATTTCTCGTTTAATTTAAATTATTTCACCGCGCCGGGCGCAAAAGTATTCGAATCACGAGAGAGTATTCGGAGCGTGAAATCAGGAAATTACATGTGACTCGGTGCAATTTGAATATATGGATTTACCAGATGAAAACGCGAAAACCAAACAAAGTTGTGCCGTCGCCGATTTCGCGATGGCAATTACCGCGGATTCAGAAGAGGGCACGTCAAATCGCAACATTTATTTCGTCGCGTAAACAGTTTATGGCTTGAATAGCGATCCTGAGCTTTGTTTGCGCCGCGTTTCAATGAAGCTTCCCTATCGCAGCTCCCCGCGACCGAGATTAAACGGGAGTATTTAGCAAATATTTCGCATAAATCAAAGTGGAGCAATATGTGGTGAATTTCGAGTGAGCTATGTAAATTCATGGTAATACCACGCTGGCTACGCTGTTCGGAGGAATTTAACTTGGGGTACGCACGGGGGGTCCGTGGTGGGGGTAAGACGAAAAAGAGGGTAAAATGCCGTACCGAGGGTTAGGCGTATTTTATGGACTCGCCGCCACCACAATCCAATTCGTTTTCTTTATGGGCCGGGATATTTGAATAAATCGGTAATACGCACTCACATAATCGACATCCATTTATGCACTTTTTCACACACTTTAGCCGCAACTTTCAACTACTTTTCTACTCTCTCAAGTAGGTCGAGGCTGAATGCTGATTTTTTGGGTAAAATCTCCCTCGAAGAATAAAGAAGAACATTTTGTTTAATTAAGTTATACGACGGATTTTCTGAATGTGAATTTAGACTTGAAGTGCTTTTTGTTTAGTTTCATTTTATAAAGAGCGTCATTTCAGCTATTATTGTTAATATATACGCTACTCATTGTTCTGGCTTGTATCGATCTTGCCGCTATGCAAAAGTAACATTATAGTCTGCTCAACAAAATTCATATAATCAGTTTATGTTAAAATGCGAAAAGAGGATCGCAAAGTATTATTTGCATAATTTGTTCGGACAAGAAGCTAGAATACAATATACCATTTCATATTTTGAGATCATTAATAAATAATTGAGGAGATTGTTAACAAATGCATTTTAAAACGAGATTATCAGTGTAATCATTCACACAAAAAATAATTAATTTTATATTAAATGTAATATTATGGTTTTATTATATTATATAAAAATATTATTTTTAATGTAAAATAATGAATTCATCTTTGAAGATAATATAGTAAAAATAGAGGTATGGAAAGAAACAGTTTTAATTTTTGTATGAAAGTAAAATGTAGGAATCGATAAGAATATTTTATAAGATTGTTTGTGTTCCTGTGAAAAATCAAGCATTCATTTTTATATCTATACTGGGAAATTCATTTTTCTTCCATCTTAATTTAATAAGATATAAATCCAAGAAAATTACTCTCGAAGTATTTTTTAAACTTCACAAATAATAGTTTTAAGTTTATAAAATTTAAGAGTGCATGTTTCTTATCATGAAAACTGTTGAATTTTAAATCATTTTAAAAAATTCGAATTGCCAAAAGTAAGTAACTAAAATCTTTCATTTGTAATAGAATATAATACGCGAGATTTATTATTTTAAGAGTATTAAAAAACGCGTTGTAAAATGTAATACAACTTTATATACTTTATTTAAATTCATACAAATATGTTGCTTATACAATATCAAAAAAATAAACACATTTATTAATTGAAAAAAAAACTGTTTTAGCAGTTCTCGATATACTACTTTCAAAAGTAATACGGGAAATTCATCAAGTATTTCTAAATGCATCAAGTAAACATAAATATTACATTGTGTTCAATTTTAGTAAGCGAACGAAGTAATTTTATTTTTTTCATTAAAATTGAATAGATTCAATTAATAATGCCTCGTAAATGATTTCATATCATTATATAAAATATTTATATCTTTATTATCAATTAAAAATTGTATAAATATTACATATATTATATTAAGTACAAAACTCTGAATTCAATAAATTTATTTTCGTTATAATTTTTTTTTATTTTTCAAACTTTATTATTTTCATTTTAATTTGCTTTGAACTAAATAAGTAACATAATATTATACATCATATTTTACGGTAATAGAATAATATTGTAATAATAATAATAATAATAACAATAATAAAACGCATTGAATTAATAATAATCTTTTGTATAAACGCACTTTCTTTCTCTTTTTTTTGTAAAAAAATAATTGAAAAAAGTTAATCGCACGCAAAACTTCAGATCAGAAACGACTATTATTCAAGCCAATATACAATATCTGAAGTTTTGGTTCTACAGCACAATAATTCGCACAAAGGGGCTTTTCAGTAGACGGAGTTTCCGTGCCGTCGGACGGTGCATGTTTTCATACGAACAATTGTTACGACTTCGACCATCGCGGAGCTACTCACAAGCTTCCAAGTTATTTTATTAAATATATCGTTCCGACAAGTCTATAGCGATCCTCCGTACATTCCGCGACGGATCGCGATTTTGATTATGAGTTCCTAAAACTGCGCGAAATCACAAATGAAAACTTGTTTTTGGAATTATGATTATTTCCGACAGGAATTGCGTCATCTGGAATGCAATTTCGGGCTCTCATTATGACGTGAAATGGAATTCATTTAAATATATACAACCGACTTGAATTCCTCTAATGAACGGAATATTCATAAATCCCAGTCGCGCGACGTGCGACGCCCGATTAAATCTCACCCATTTGACGGAGTCCTGAAAAAAGTATTTTTCCAGCGGATCAAGCAATCCATTGTAAAAAGGAGTCGGTGTGTTTTCCGATCCAATCAAACGGGACAATAAACGCAAATTTTTTCGTCGACTTGTGCAAACACAACGTGTCGCCAATCAGGACACAAACGTACGAAATAAGAAGCAAGGAGGAGCCGTTTGATTCGGTTTAAAGGCCGCGTCCTGTATTTTCCCCGACAGCAAATGAGAGACGAGAAATTTGATTGGTTGAGAGTCGCGGTAAGACGCCGGCCTAATTTGTGTCTGGCTTCCTTTCATTGCGAAGCTTTAGTTCCACGCAAAAAGGGCTGCGCACTCGAAGCCGAGCAAGTTCAGGAAACTCGCTTTTTTCAACTGCTCGTCATAACCGGCGGTGTAATCAAAACACCCTCGAAGAGTCGACCGCTGCTCGATTTTTTGAACGGAAATGACCGGCCGTAGCGGAGATAGTGATTTTTCGACCCGACGTGTATTTCAACTGGCCTTCGATGGAATTAATTTACAGCTTTTCTCTCCGCCGCTTGTGCCACTTCGCGTATTCATACAGCGCACTTTTTGCTTGCACAATAAACGCGAAACCATTTGCATGTAGGGCTTGAATGCTGAATAAAATCCCGGGGGTTGGAGCCCTCCGTCCGATAAGCTGCCCGCCGAGAGTCGCAATTGTCTCGAATGGTACGAATACGAGCTCGAGGCATCGATAGACGCGACGAAGGCAGACAGTAAATACGAGTAAATATCTCTGATGAGCTCGCAGTCCCTCGCAAACGACGAGATCAGCGTTTTATTTGCTCAATAAGACGTTTTGAGGAATCATATTTGCGCATTTTTATTCGCTAGAGTGATTTAAAAGATATGCCTTTCGGACAAATTAATAGCAAAGACAATATCAGATTCGTTTTAATTATTGCTATTTGTCCTGCTCGTCCTAATGGCCGTCTGTTTGTTGTTTCAGGTCTCATTATGTGACGATTACAGTCTGCCGGTGGACTTTGTCAACAAAAGGCGAGGACCGATCGCCGCGACCACTTCAACCGTGCAATGGTCCCTACCTACTCCTACCGCGAAAAAGGTAAACATCCGCAGACATCAGATAAGGGATGTTTGTTGACGAAAATGCTTCAACGTTTCCGCCGAGTACACGAGTTACGTTCGGTACTCGGGTGCTCTTTCAAACATTACATGCTCTTTGATTCTGTCACCCGGAAGCGTGCTTTTGAATAACATTAAAGCTTTCATCCTATGCAAGTCATATAATTTTTCTCGTTCGGAGAAGTAGAATGCTTTTATAAAACCGCCGATTAGTTTTGAGAATTGAAAATCATTAAGTACTTCAAACGCTCTTTCTGTTCCAGGCGGAAGTTGAGGTGGTGGAGACGTACAGTGATCCAAAAGATATAAGGAATAAGGTCCCTGTAGAAATTGAAGAAGACCCGTCATCAGTTGTGATTTACAACAAAGTTAATAAAAACTACTGCAGGCCTTACACAGGTACTGGAACAAATATTATCGGCTTATTTAAAATAGGATGGAAGTTAGCTGTCAACTTTAAATCAACTTACTTTCACTGTCTGATAATTTTCACAAATTCAAGCATTTGATACAATTTTGCTTATTTCATTTTAATTAGTTAATTAATTCTACCGGGTTTGATGAATCTTTTTCTGAATTAAAAGTCTATTTTGTATGCCTTAAATTCAATTCCATCGGTTTTTATCACTACCATCTTGAAACTAGCTGTCAGATAACTTTCATTCATCTTGTGAATAAAATGTATAATATAAATTTCTAAACTTATAAGTAAAAAGCTATTTATATACATTTACAAAAAAAAACATGTCAAAAATATGTATAACATAACAACAATTGTTGTAAATTTTTTAATTATGTTTGCCATGTTTTAAGTTGTTGTAAATATTGTTTGGAATTTTCTAATTTGTTGTTCATGTTTTTAATAAAAAGCATTTACTATTTCTCTTTTTGTTGTATTATTTTCAGTGTCTAATACATAAAAGCTATCAAAGTCTATTAGATGTGAAATATTTTTTCACAAGTATTCTGTTATTACTGTACCTTTATCTATTTTCAAACTATGAATATGTTTTTTGATTCTAATTCCTACATTTCTTTTTGTTTATCCAAAAAACATGAAATACACTTTTTATGTGTTCTTTTGGTTTACATGTTGTTTTTTATGTATAGGTTTGATTTATATGTTCTGTTAATTTACATAATTACAATAATACACGATTAAATTAATGGGAACAAGAATGAAATTGTACACACGATTTTCTGATTTGTTGTGTAGTTTTAAATTTACGATTTTGTAAAATAATAAATTTTTAGAAGAGTTACTAATGAAGTGAACGCATTGTAGAAATAAAAACGTTTTTTAAAATCTATCAAGACTTTTGTATGTCTACATTTTCACTTTTATTAAAAATTGATATTTTTCTTTATCTATTTCATTTTTCACATTAATTAACAGCAAAATAATTCCTACAAGCGTCAGCAGTACTCGTGCTGAACACGGAGTTGTAGCAAGTAACTTTATAAGTACAAATATAATAAAGAGATTATGTTGTGATAATATATTGAAAATAAAATATTAAGCCTGCAAAAGACAAATTATATAAATATTATATATTTATAATTAAGCATTATAAATTATGAGTAAAAAATTTATTTTTTTATAAAACGGAGCAATATAATAAAGCATTCTTATAAAATATTCTTTATTTTTGTCCATAGTTATTTTGTGAGGGAATATTTCTCAAATATTGCATGTTTGAATTACATTTTCCTAATAAATACAAATTTATAATGATCACATAATGAAAATATAATTTACATAAATAGAATTAAAAAAGTAAAAACAGTATGATGACAATTTTATAATGTTCTTATACGGTTATTATGTTGTCATTATGTATTAATTATTACTAGAGTGTTATTATATAGTTTTATATTGCAATTATATGACCAAGAAAAATGTTGTTTGCAATTTCATACACAAACCCTCTATAATTAATGAATACAAAATCTGAATTAATTTTATGAAAAAATTGGTTTTCATAGTAACTCCAACTTTCTTTTTATTTTCTCCAAATGATAAATAATGGACTTAGTCGGTTTTGAAACTAAATCCATCATATACGAACATGTTTATGTTTTTATATATTTATCATATATGATCATGTATAGAAAATTGAAAACTAATATCAATTTTATTTGTTTAAAATTACAATGAGCTAGTTATTGGATATCATTTCAAAAGGTACATACGTTCTTTTTGAAACATAATGACTTTTAGTCACGAAAAGTTATTTTTAAATGACTGGAAGATAAAATGTGGTGTTATCGTTGAATACTATAAATGAGGCTTTCGTGTTACAAAACAGTCACGCAAAATAAAACCTTTGATTTACATTGTAGAGAAAACTGTCTAATGTGAAAGAATTTTGGAAATGTACCGCTAGTTCTACTGGCTACTTTATTTAATTTTGATGGATATTAAATTTACAGATTTATCCGCTTCAGCCTCTTCTGAAGATGAAGAAGTTATTGGTAAATCATCAACGGACAAACGAAAAAGCACACCTTGTCCAACCAAAGAAGCTTCTAATGATGGCGTGATAGTCGACTGTGTCGCATTGGTTCACCTTCCGGATAACTCAACGAACGAATCATTCGAGCCAATTCGTCACTCTTCACCATATTACTACGGTGATTTATTCAAACCATCTGACGCCTCTTCTTCCCAAACCCACCCTAGTAAGTACCGGAAGAGCATAAGTTTGGACGTCCCAGGCAACCAAGGCTCACAAACTGTTGGTGCTATAAAGAGGAACTCTTTAACTGACGAAAGCTCGCCCTATCGGTTCTACTCACAGACTCAAGATCATCTAAGCCCGACTTTCACAAACAAACATGAAGTCGTGGCAAAAAATGAAATTCTATCGTCATGCATCATTACCGAATGGGATCATACGCTCATGCCTCCACATAGATTGCTAAGTCATGATATTCCTGGTAAGTGGCAATATATTTTACAACATTCTCAAATATTCTGTTAATCAATAAAATGATTCCAGGTTCAACGTGCGCCTATGTTGCTTCGGCCGAAGAAGAAGATGAGTTAGAGCTTAAGTTATCAGCCTCACGGCCAAAAGTGAGAAAACTGAGACGCTCACGAAAAGTTGATCCCGAGTTAGTTCTAGTCGAAGACGAAGGAAACGAAGGTGAACTAGAAGACGAAGAGGAACCAGACGAAGAAGACGAAGATATGGCGCGACAACGTCAGCTTTACGAGACAGCTTTTGATTGCAAAGTCAGCAGATCTGATGACGACCTAGATGATATAGACAGACTTACCAACCATCCAGTGTTACATCCACATGTAAGTATATTCCATTAAAAAAAGTAATATATCTTTTTTACCCAAATTTTATCCAATATTTAAATATTCTAAACAAGTAATGAAATTCAAGAAAGGTTCTAATAAATAATCTAAACTTAAATATTCTTTATTCTCTTCAGGTTCGAGGAACTCATACAGCTCCTCTGTCTCGAGCAAGCTCTTCTACGGGTTCTTCGAAGCATTCGCTTCCGTTAGCACAGCAGCAGATTTCCTATGCGGCAACTCAGCCAGCCAAAGATCATCGTCGCAAAATTGTTGTTCTCCGCCCAAAAGCTATTCCGAGCCGCTTGCACCAGTCGCAAGCATCCGACAATATGGTATCTAGTCTGTCCCAAGATATCGATTCCCTCCAAATTAACTCGGGTGATGAAAAATCATGTACTCCACGACTAGCACCACGAGCCTACACTCCTTCACCTCCATCCACTGCGCCGCTACCAGTTAAGTTCCACAGCAACAAAGACCATTTATTGCTAAACATGCACAGTGCACCCAATCTACCGTACCAGTCTGAGAACAACCAGTTCAAAGATTCGAGAATTCCAGCCAAGACAAATCATAAGTCACCACCTAATGGTGAGAATAATATCCTCGATATGAACTCCAGGCCAAAAAGTTTCGTTTTGGAAAATTCTGAATCAAGACGAAGTGATATGGAACTGATTTTGGAATTCAAAGGTAGGCCACGAGAAGAACGTCAGCGCCCCAGAAGTTTAGTTCGAGAGAATAAACCAATTATGGAGTTCAAGGGCAGGCCTCATGAAGCTGAAGCTAATGTTGCCAAAGAGAGAAGAGATCTCGGCATATTGGAATTTAAACTTAGAAAGAGTCGAAGAAGAGCTGGTTATTCAAGCACAGAAAGTATGGCTACTAGCAGCAGTGGTGGAAGTATGGAATCACTTAGAAGCAGTACTAGCGAGGGAAATAGGTTTGTTGTTGTTTTAACCAGAACTCTTTCTACTTAACAATGAGAGAATTCCTATCAATTTTGTTTGATTCTGATTTTATTCTATTATTCGATGGTTTGTTTTAGGTCAACAAGTAGTTCTGGTAGCCGACACAGTACGAGTCTTAGTTCCCACAGCTCGGACAGTGGTAGCAACAATTGCTTTACTCATTACATGCCACACCACCATCTTCAACAATCGTCCTTGTCGGGATTTCTCAGTCATACAAACAAGTTACACATTCTGTCGCCGATTTCAGATAAGTCTTCCCAAGAACCAGCAAGTGAAACTTCTGATAACAATCGAAACAATAATTCACAGAAGGCCTCTCCTGAAGAGGGCGCTAAAGAAACAGTCACTGTGAACACAATCAGTAATAGCAATACAGCTACAACTCCTACAGAGTCTTCCTTCAAAAAACGACGAGCTCCGCAAAACAAGAATTTAATTAACCTGGCCTTGCAGTCTTCCTCTTCTGGGGACACTGAGATTCAGGGCTCGGACAGTGGTATATCTATCGGTAAATAATAATTAAAAACTCTACAGTAATTTTGTGATACAAATATATAAGATATTTAAAAAATTTATAATTCTCATACAAATTTGAATCAAATTTTTTTTGTATAAAATTTTATTTAACACAATTTTCATATGAGTCTAATATAGAACTTCCATTTCAGAATCAAGAGCTGGCATCAAATGTAAGCCATTCAATTTTCATCCGCTAAAGCCACAGGTAGATAACATCAATTTGGTTGACAATGATCTGGACATTTCGGATTTACCGTTTGATATGCCAAAGCTGAGGAGAAGAAGATTGTTAATGCAACAAGATGCAATAACTAGCGGCAGCGCAACTAGTGTCGACTTACGTGATTTGCCTTTTGATATGCCAAAACTGCGGAGAAGACTTAAATGTACGCAAAGCACCGAATCCAGTGCTTCCCAAGCATCGTCGAGTTTATCTATAAGAGACGAATCTAATACATTTGGTAAATAGAGAAGATCGTATATTAAACATAATTTCTTAAAAATTGGCATGATACATTCTTATAACTAATAATTGATATTAACCATTTTTCTTAATTTTAACCACTAATCTTAAAGGTAATGCATTGTCTCGACCCCGGATGACATTGAATTTGGATGGAAATAATACCGGAAGCAACAGCGGATCTACGGACGGCGGTCAACTTGCTTTGAAAAAACCAATGGGGTTGAGTCTTGGTTTACCGTTGGAGTTAAATTTAGCTCGAAGTTCAGCGGATCTCGTAGACGTAGAACTTCCTCTTGAAAGACAAGGGTTTGTAAAAAATTGTTTCCTTGCTTTTCTAACTAAAGAAAAACATTTGAGGTAGATGAAAATGAAACACTTTCTATGAAAACAACTGTTATGCTAATTCACCAAGAACAAGTGTGCAGATTTTGCAAAATGAAAGATTTGTTTTTAGAACAAAGACGAAAGAATTAAAAACACTGCTAATAAGAATATAATACAAAATTTTCTTTAAAAAATAGACAATAGAAAATTTTGAATCAAGTACAAATAGTTATTTAAATTTCTAATTTCTTGTGATATCACAATACAAAAATGTATGTCATATGTTCTGTTTTATTATTATATATTAT
>JABFQD010000956.1:0-21100 GCA_022817045.1 Psix sp. ZL-2020 | reverse complement strand
AACATTTTAATTTGTTGTTAAAATATAATTTTTTATTTATTTATTAATTTGTTTATGTATTTATTTTTAGTTTGAATTTCTTAAAGAAACGTAAAATTGAATTAAATTTGGTTTAATAAAATCTTAGTTGATAACTTTAATGCGAATTATATGATTTCACGTGACATCTATTAGCTAATTTCTGAACTTCAAAGTCAAAACTACTTCATCTTAAAAGCAGTAAGTAAATTCAAAATATAACCTCAAATAATAGAACATCTTCAAATGATATGAATTGGGTTCACTAATTAAAATATCAAAAATATATTATTAAATTACGAAATTGATTATTTAAGAAAGTTAAATAAACAACCTTAATTGTAAGTAATATTTTTCATAAATTTACTCAACATTGTAACATCTAATGTTGAACAGCATTTTTCATATTTTATTGTTGATATAAATGTAAATAATCTAGTGTTTTATTGAATCGGTTTGAGTAATAATTTATCATTTTTTTTTCTAATTTAATTCATGAATTTGAAATCATTCAACATTAAGTTTGTTATTCCTATTTTATTTATTATTTTTAATTTTTGTATTATTATTATTAATACTGCACCTTTGTTTTTTCTGAAAATTAATTTTAAGAGATTCAAAAATAAGAAAAAACTTGTTCAATTTTTTTAATCATATTATATTTCATTTCTATATATATTTTATGTATTTTAATTTTAACGTTTAGAGAAATAATACAAAAAAAATATTCAAATTTATCTTAGAAAATCATCTGGAACGGAAAAATAAATTACATTTATTTACAAATTGAAAAGAAGTTGATCTAAATCGTAAATATTTTTCAGAAAATGTGGCCACTAATACAAATGTACATCAGGAGATCACCACAAGCAATGTTACCATTTGCCATAGTATTTGGGTTTATTGGTTATAAAGTCGAAGGCTGGCTTTCGAGCAAGTACACTCCTGCCACAGATCCTATCAAAGAGCAACGGAACGAACGCCTCTTGGAAAGCATCGATGCAAGTGTTGCCGAATCGATAGAGAAACCAAAACATAATCCTTTGGAAGTCAACTTGTCTCCTTCATTATCTTCGTGACAAAATAACGCGTGAACAAAAAATTGTAAATAGAGGTTTTCATAGATATTTTTAAATACTCGTTTATTTTAATGCTACGTGTTTTTATTTTTAAACAATAAAGAAACTAATATTGTTGAAAATAAAACATTCACATGGATGAAAAACAACACATTTTGTTCAAGAATTTTCTTTATTTTACTCGAATTAATTTAATTTAAACTAAAGATTTATTACTTTGAATTTTATTTTGCAATGCCGAATTTGTAGGTAACAACATGGTTGTAAGTTTGTCCAGGTTTCAGTACAGAATCAGGAAAATTACTCTGCAAATAATAATGATCAATTGGTAGAGTAATATTTTGAAGATTATTACATTTAATATAAATTGCAACTTTTACTCACTAAATTGATTGCATTTGGAAAATTCTGTGTCTCTAAACAGAAAGCTCCATATTTGAAATACTTTTTCCCCTCTTTTCCTGAAATACCTGATGAGCTAGTATCCGGAAGGTTTTCGGACGTATAAAACTGAAACCCAGGTTGGTTTGAATAAACCTCCAAACTTCTTCCAGAATTCGGATGAAGAAGTTGTGCAACGAGTTTTATTTCTTTGGAATCTTTGTAGTTTGTAACGCAGTAATTATTGTCGAAACTGCCTCTAGGAAGACGTTTCATTGCGGTTTCCAGGTTGATTTGTGTCGTCAAATCCATTGGAGTTCCCACAACCGGTTTAATTTCACCAGTGGTGACATTTTCATCGTCAGAAACTGTCCACCTATCAGCGTTCAGCATCACTTCGTGCTTGAAAAGTTCTGCTGCGTTGGTACCCTAGAAATGTTCAAAAAATACAAGAAGAAATATTGTATAACAGTTATAAACTTCGATTTTTTCCTTTTAAAAAATGAAAGGTGGAAATAAAAATTGTCTCGTAAACTAACATGTCCAGCCAAGTTGAAATAAACGTGATTGGTCATATTGACTGGTGTCGCTTTAGTAGTGAAGGCTCTCATATTCATTGCCAGTCCCCCATCGTCTTTTAATTCGTATGACACAAAAGCTATGACATCACCAGGATAGCCTTCATTGCCATCTTCACTGAGTAAGGTCATGTGCACAGCATTATTCTGTACTGAAGTATTCCAGTTATAAGAGTCCCAACCTTTGGCCCCACCGTGCAACGAGTTCTGACCTTGGTTCAAGTTCAAAGTATACGTCACGCCATCTAGAGTAAATTTTCCTCTGCGAATTCTATTTGCAACTCTTCCTATTGTCGAACCGAAGTAAGACATCCTTTCTTTTTGGTATCCTTAAAAATAATAGTGAAAAATAAAGTTAAGAAATAGGGGACATTTATGAGAAATACATGAGGAGACACGGCAGTATTTCTGGCCAAGTACAAAAAAATCAATGATACGACGACAAGACATGCTTTATTTATATTCTAGAAGAAATTGAACGCACCCTTTGGTGCATGGATGTTGGATTTGTAAAGGATGAAGAAGAAAGTGGAGTAGGAAATATTATGGAAAAAATAACGAGTACCATAAATATTGTCAAATCCAAGAACGACATCTTCAACTTTGCCATTTTTGTCTGGAGTTCTAAAGCCAACTATGGTTGCTCCGTAGGAAATAACGTCAGCTTCCTGACCGGAAGCGTTTTTTAGGGTGTATTTAAGGACCTCTTGGCCACCATCAACTTGACCCCAAGATTGCACGGAGACTCGCTCGGAAATAACGCGTTTCTCCGAAGACATTTTCTCGCTGAAGTTTGCACGACAGTGACAGTTAACGCGATTGTCTTGCAAGCGTAATTTGCATTCGGCACTCGATTACGTCAGAGATGCGACTGGTACTGAATAGCCGAGTGCAATTGCGAAGACTGAAATACTCACGCGCCGAACTAGATAATCTAATCAGCCAGATGTGTTCGTCAAGTTTTTTATTCGCTATCTAACTTTTATTTTCTTTTATGGTAGCAAACATGCATAAGGAAGTTGGAAAAATAAAAGGCGCATTTCAAGCTTTTTTTAATTGGTTTTATTTCTGAGGATCACAGCAGGCTGACTAGCAAGAGGCATACAATTTATTTTACACCAAACTTATAACGGACCACGTGATTATACACCTGACCAGGTCGCACTAGGATGCTGGGGAAATTTGCCTGCAACAGAAAATACGACATTCTTAAGAGGAACTTAGCAATATGACAAATATCAAAATCATGTATATTGAATTTAAAAACTGTGACTAAAAATTAGAAGGTAGAAAATTATAAGATTTAGTATTATGGAAAATCAACTACTAATCAAAGATAAGAGGGGAATTAAAATGTGGTGACTTAAAAACAAATTTTTGTTACACATGAACATAAACATTGTCTTTATTCCATGTTTTTACGGAGAATAATACGCTTTCTTTCCCTTTGGAGACATGCATTCCTTTGGGAATAAGAACGTGTTTTCTTTTTTTGAACGAAATAAAACCGTAAAATATGCACTTTTCACAAAAAGTATCATGTGTAACATGGAAGGCAATTGTTTTATTCCACAGTTAAAGATGAGAGAACTTGACTCTATACTTAGAGCTGTCGAAGATAGGCCTCAGTTATGTTTCATTCAGTCACTTGACCCTAGTAATAATCATTTGTTTCTTTCTCTTGTAGTATAATATTAAATTTATTTTCTAAATTAATACTGACATGATTCATGGCATCAGGATATCCTTGGGTTTCCAGACAAAATGCTGCATGTTTAAAATATTTGGCTCCGCCTTTGCCAACAACTCCAGCAGGGTCTGATTCCAGCAAGATATTATCAGCGTTTGATTTCGGAAGAACATTAGACGTATAAAACTGAACCCCAGGTTGATTAGTAAACACTTCTAATGATCTTCCGGATTCCGGATGAATGAATTCGGCGATAAATCTGGAAGTCAAAGAAAGATGATTTGAATTGGAAGATGAATCACTTTTAATTGATCTTTGAGAAGTAAAGATAAACCTTTCTTCGGGTCCACTCATATCATAGTTCGCTATGCCGAAATTATGATCGAAACCTCCCCCATAGATGTCGTTGATGACTGAACCAAGAACCGTGGGTGTTCTCACATCCATTCGTGTGTTATCAACGAGTTTTATTTCTCCAGTCGGTAGTCTTTCATCGTCCAACACTGTGTAACGATCGGCGCAGATGATGAATAAATGTTTGTACAGCTCATCTGCATTGGTTCCCTTAAAAAATTTAAGAATATTAATACCACTCATTGCATCAGTGATTCAATTTTTTAATTTAAAATAACTTTCATTGAAGAACTTACATGACCAGCTAGGTTGAAATAACTATGATTTGTCATGTTAATCGGTGTTGCCTTAGACGGAAATGCTTTCATGATGATGATCAGGTTTCCATCATCTTTCAGTTGGAACGAAACAGAAGCAATAACATTACCAGGGTATCCTTCGTCGCCATCCGGACTTAATAATGTCATCACCACTGTATTATTTTGGATATAAGAATCCCACACATGCGCATTCCACCCTTTGGCACCACCGTGCAAGGTATGGTTGCCCAAGTTCTTTGAAATATTGTATTCAACCCCATCAATGCGGAACTTGCCATCTCGAATCCGATTAGCAACCCTGCCTATCGTAGCTCCAAAGTATGGATTGTCCTTTGAAAGATATCCTTCAAAATTTACAAAAGTATTTTCATCATTAAATCGATAATATTTTGTATTTCCATTATAAGGATTTACTTCAAACTTATATGGTGTTAAATAAAATAAAATGATCCGACACCTTCAATATTGTCAAAACCCAGTACGACGTCCGCAAACTTTCCATTTTTATCGTGGGTCCTTACTGCAGTTATTGTGGCACCATAAGTGATGACATCTACCTCTTGATCTGCGAAGTTCCGCAGAGTGTACTTAATGATATCTTGTTTCCCGACTTTTCCCCAAGGTTGAGAAGTGATCCTTTGCAAAGTTTGTTCCTGCGGCGCTGACATCGCAGATCTGTAACGAAACTCAAGTTCTCACTCTGACTGACAGGTGGCGCTGTCTCAAAAAAGTTCAAAAACCACTATTGTTATTGTTTAAAAGGCTCGTTTATTCAATTTAATTTTTGATTAATATTTACTTCAACTTAATAGACTGAAATTTAATCTATATTTCCATTTCTTCTCTTTTTCAATTGTGTTACTTAATTCAAAGCAGCACATTACTGGAAAGTGACGCGAAATCTTACCCGCACAGTAATAAAATCACAAGTATCGACGTGAACCGTGACATGGCTTACAAACAAGTGTCTCAGCTGAGAATTGTCGGATTGAGAACTCGATGTTTTTATGGGATCGACATAGTTTTGCGCGTGCAGCATGACGTAATTGAAAGTTGGCGCATACATTTAATACGATTTCATTGATAACGGTTCAATCGGACAATTGATTAAATAATGATTTCATAGTATTAACAAACAAGGATAAGATCTTACAAACATTATTCAATTTAAATTCAAGAATTTACAATAGCCATTACATTTATGAATGCATAATATTTTGGATCAGCAATATGAATGATTGAAACTGAGGGCTGACTTTCATGTGACCTCATCTATTTAAATCCGCTCTTATTTCACAATTACATATTTACACTGTCTTATTATCATGTAACTAATTATCTCTTGCACTTTCGAACTTCAAATAATTATTCCAAAATAATTATGCATTTTTCATTTCAACCAATTATTTGATTTGATTTAATTTAACTTCATTCCATTATTTACGGATTATTTTTCTTTTGTAACCAGGTTACATTGTAATCATGAAGCTTTAGCGTAAAACATAGGGAAAATTGATCTTTAAAGGATGACATTGGAACGAAAAAAAACCAAAGGTTTCCAATTTCACAGGTTTGTGGAGGAAAAACACATCTAGTTCACGAAGCGACTGTAGCGCCTTACCTGGAAAAGTGGGAAAACCCATCATAAACCAAATCGCCGCGTGCATTACACCACGTGCTCGATTACCGATTTCTCCAGTTTATTTTTCTACTCGACACCAAGACTCGACTCAGTCAGTTTTGGTGTTTTTTGTTAGTTGATTGGCAGTGTTTTTTGTACTTGCGTTGCTCTTTGATAAATCGAGTTCGGTGACACAGAAAAAAATTGTTGGACCGTGTCCAAAATAACATGTAAGTAGAAATCCTGACTATATCACATATAATAGTATTGGGTTAGGTCAGGAAAATTATTTTGGACATGCAAAATGATACACTAGAGTTATTAATAATTCTCCATTCGCACTAAATTGACTTGTTAAATTGTTATATTTGTTTTATATATTTATTTTCTTTTAATTTAACAATCGTTACTTTGAATAACTTTTTTATGATAAATTTGTTAATTAATATTTATATTTTACACAATTAATTTTGAAATAAAAATATTTTATCATTTCATCCTTTTGATATTAAAATAATTATTTTAAAATTGTTTCTTCTTTTCTTTTTAATATGCATTTCTTACTAAAAATATCAGAGCTGATTTTACGAAAGTTAATTTTTTATTCAACATTGTGTCAGAAGAAAGACGAAAAATTGCAACTAAGAATAAAATATTTAATTGAATTATAACATCAAAATTAGACCATAAACATTTATTGCTACATATTTCTCCATCTCGAAAAATTTATTGCAACAATAATTTGTAAACGAGTTTTTAATTTAAAAAATCATGAAACTTGCACAAATCAATACAATTAAAGTTTGATTAAAATCACGTGTATCGCAATTGCATATGAAATACCATGAATTGAAGGTTGCGTATAAATAGTGGAGAACACCGAGTCGCAGCTACTGTTATGCACAAACACGCATGCTTAGGCGAACTATAAAAAAAGTCATGATTACCATGTGTCGCGCGCCGCGATCGTAGGGGGCGGCAGCGTAACGTAACACAACGTCACGCGCACACGTCAATTTTGATTGGCCGCGCGCTCCGCTATGACACAGTGCCAATGCACGAAGGAGGTTGTAATTGGAACCGCAAATAAATAGTACGATACAGTCTCGTTCGACCTTTTCCATCATCCCTTTACGATTTCGATTGTTATGATTTTTTGAACAATCAATGTTCACAAAGAAACACATTTTATCCACAAACAATGCAATTAAAAAATAATTTTCAAGGACATAAATTATAATAAACAGAGACATAAAATAAGTTTGTTTTGCAATGTTCAAGGTGAAAAAACCGTTATGTTGATAAACTTGAAACATCTTAACTTTCGTTTTTTACAGTACATTTTATTACTTTGGGTCTTATCATATGTAAATGAGTTTTTTAAATTCGTTTATTAAATTGACTTTATTCTTTGGACTTTAGACTCTCATTTCAAAAAATTGTCTCAAAATTGGATGTCGACATTTTCGAAATGGCTTTCGCACGATTTTGATCACGGCCACGTGAGAAAGATCCTATGCTCGTATTCGTTCCCATGGGAATTCGCCGACTCTCACGGTTCTGCATGGGAAATAAATTCGCATGGGAATTTATTTTGAACCCAGTCCCAAGCAAAAGTGCGACGCGCCAAAATTGCGAATTTATTTTTGATAACAAATATTCATTTAATGTTTGACCAATCACAAAACCAGACGATTAAAAAAATTCTTTTCATCATAGTTGACGAATTTGAATACATGTTCATTTCATTATTTCAAATTTAAATAATTTTGAAACATTTTATTTCAAAAACGTTTCATTTTTTAATTTGTAAAAACTTAAACAAAGTAGAATGTAAAATTGAAATAAAAGCTGAGTTAGTAAAAGCTTCTTCTTTCTGCTAAATGACAAGTGCCTCCTACTTCAGTAATGTTATCGTTACGCTATCTTATTTTCGTAATTAAGATAATTGTTTCAAGACCGATATGATCACTGTTACCAAATGATCAAGCATTTTAGAGAACAAAATGTATATAGAGTACCTTTAATTAATTTGCACAAGTTTAGTTTAAGATCGATCGTTATCAAAATGCAAGATATAATTTCTGAAAATATAGCACACTCGTGACGTAATGAATTTTGTGAAATGACGTTTTTTCCGTAATGTTGAAGTGGTATTGTACGATATAAATTTTTTTTCTATTTCATTTGCTGTTGCGTAAAGAAGTTACTTTAGATAAAAAAGAATTTGAGCATAAAAACTTGTTTATTGTATATTTGAATGATGAATCATCGGAAGAATGAAAAAATAAAAACGTGATATTTAAATGTTTTGGAATTTTTATTTTTATGTGTAGAATTTTAATAAAGAACAAGACAAAGAAAGACAAAGGAATTATTTGCAAATTTGTGTTTTTTCTCTTTCTTAAATGAAAAAAAACTTATATTCAGGTGCGCAACGTTTGTTATGACCTCATTATAAATTGGTTTTTCTGTCCTTTTTCAAACTATAAAAGATAGTGATAATATTATTTTATAACTATGTAATAAAATTATACAATAAAATTCAGTATTATGTCTCAAATATTTTTACAATTCTAATAAAGATTTCATGATTAGATTACGGAATTAAAAATTTCATTATATTGATATTTTTTTCTTACTATAAAATATTTCAATTTCTGTCAAATTTTACAGTGAAAATAAACTTTTACAAGATTTACGGATTTATGCCGTGCGATTTGGTGCAGACCATGAACCTACTGTCGGTAAATTCGTTGCATCGTGTTTCGAAGCTTAAGAATTTATTTGAATTTAGCAGCACCTGTTACAGTTTGATTACACAAGCTTCAGCTTCGATAACAGAATTGATAAATATTATTTATACATTTTTGGCAGTTGATTCACTTCTTAAAAACACAGATCACATTTAAATAAATAAATACAATCGTCTAATTAATAATATATTATACCTTATTTTTTCATCAAAATTATTAATTAAATTAATATTTCGTTTGTTATATAATTTGACTATAAAATTCAGACAATTAATACGTTCTAATAAACCATATGGGTTCCTCAGAAGAGCAATATTATTCAGTAAACAATTGAATGACGTTGAAAATATCTATTTTTAATTATTCGCTTTTGGAATATTTCATTTAAAAATCGCTTCTCTACTTTCTCCAACATAAGTTTTACATATTTATTGTAGTTTGTTTTTCTTATTTAATAATGCTTTTATTAAAAGGTATTATGGCCTATGAAATAATATTTTGCCAGCAATGTAATTTTTTATGAGTTTTTAAAACATTTTTTTTGATGTATCACTTTCTCAAATTAATGCATATCTCTGTAAGGTTGGTCTCTATAATTACTTCCGTCTATGTCTATAATTCGTGTCAATAATTCTTCTAACATGAGTTTAGTTAATTTTAGTCTCTAGATTTTGTCTTTACTTCAAGGACTGAAAATAATAGCGTGTTGTTGAAGTTTCGAAAAATTTATCGCTTCCTTCTTTAGAATTACAAATCAATTCAGTTTTAAACTATAACTTATGTCAATTTAATAACAATAAGTCCAATTAGAGAGACAGTATCCATTTTATCCTTCTTCATTTTGAAGTCTCATTTCACATTAAGTATAGTCCATATAAGTGCAATGTAGGTATACAGCATGTATCTATATCTTTGCACACATGTATAACGGCATTATTTGAGCATTCATGCTATCTGTTTTCGTAAAAATCCAAAACATTTATAGCAACTGTTCCCGTGCTTATTATCTCCAATTTGTTTTTTTTATACCAGAATATTCAGGTTATAATTATATCAATGTAATTTCTTTCGGTAAGCCGAGGAACGCAAGTTTTTGTTAGATAAAAGTGATGTTATCTTCTTCATATTTGAAAGTATAGTTCTTTTTCAAATCAGACCGGTTTCACAACAGCACCCTCTGATTCTCTTTATACCATCTTCATAATTTCCTCAAATACTTTATTTATGACGCGATGGTGTGACGTCTGACGGTGGAAATAACAGGAATGCTAGTCTCCATGACGTCTTTATTGGTGGAAAATACGCCATGTTCTTCATAAACAATTGTTTTTAATTTTCTCACAGCACGTTGATCGAAGGAAAAAAATGCTCCATTAATTATGATCATAAAAGATGCTCCAATAAAATAAAACGTGTTTTTCTCCTTTTTATAGATATATGATATCAATAAATTTGGTTTTTAACGTCCGTAAACCATTTTTTCAGTCTCATTTTACTCCTCTCTCTCTTCCTCATCCTTCTCTCTTATCTTTGATGCAATTCGTGACACGTATGTCTGATGCACGATTTCTGTCGGCACTTTGATGCACAAGACGACCTTGAGGGGTTTCTTGGTGAACGCGACCCTGGTCAGATGTGTGCACATTAGACTTGTTTAACCCTGCGCTCCCTCCTCAGTGGCTCCCCACCACCGGACATAACGCCGGTGTCGAACTGTACCGAGACTGGCACCCAAACTATCTCAAGCAGGCATTCATTCGCAAGACTTAGTCAGAGTTAGCCGTTAGCGTGAGGTTAGCACGCGATCCGATATCCAGAAGTCTAACAATAATCTTGGCCCCCTCCTTCTCTTCAGCCGCTCCCTCCTCGGCCGCAAATCGCTCTGCACTTTTATTGTAGAAAGCGCGAGGCACCTGAGCAGTTGCATCTATTGTTCCTGGACGACGCTCGCGAGGTTAAACAATCGAAACCCGTTACGACTCTTCCAACATTTGACTCTTCCACAGCGACAACATGGACTCCATCATGAAGGTACGTCTTACAGGTGGATCCTATTACTCAGCCAATTGCGTGGCCACGTTTACCAGCCGTTTCCGCCACATCACCCGAATTCCCGCTTTTTCTTGTCACTCCACGTTTAACGTGGAATCGCACGTTCAATTGGCCGCTTTTTGGCAGGATCCAAAGTGGAACGTTTATTTCGGTTCTAACGCTGCTACCAATTTATTGACAGAAGATTATTAATAGAAGCGATCTTAGTAGCAGCTTAGACTGAGGACATTTCTTCGAGTTCATTGGCTCGCCGGTCCTCGACAATAGTCTGAAGTTCAGCTATTGGAAAAAAAATTCACGAAACTTCCGTTTCGGGGATTGGCTCGAAGCGTTGGCAAAACTGTTTTTTGTAACGGATTTGAAAAACAAACGGGAGAGAATGGATTATGTCGAGAGATAATTCTCTGTAATTATCCTTTTCCATCGAAATATTTCGAAGGTTCCATGATGCGGTTTAATGACTCGTGCATTCTGACGAAACGTAGAATTATCGAAATGTTCGCTTCTCGTTAAAGTTCAATTGTTGCAAACTCGTTGTTATGTTTGAAGATAATAATGAATAACATAATAAAAAAGACTTGTTTTTGTTTCGAGTTTAGAACTAACAATGTTTTGGTTCGACTGTCCTTTTCAGTGCTGCGTGTATGCTTCGTTTTTGACTAGAATAATTTCGCTTTTTTAATCTAGTGAATCAGTTTTTTATTCATTGCAATAAGGCCTGTTAAATTGCCTGTAAATAATTCCGATTAACGAACTTTTAATAGCCATTTTATAGACTCGCTGATTAATTTTCTAAGTTGCGTCATCTAAGTCAAAATGTTCAACGACAAATTCCAATGTTTTCATTATTATCAATTTTTCGTTTTTTTTTTTTAAATTTATCCAATTATTTTTCTTTTTTTATACAAATAATTCCATGGAAATCTGGTTTTCGAGAGTAACGTATTCGCGGATAGGAGGTTTTATTTATAAATCACCAGCCAAACAGAAAACTGTATCTTTGTTATGAGAACTCGCTCCACTTTCTTTCAGACAAATAAAAAATATCGCTCCGAGTTAAATTTTACCAGCTATTAAGAAAATTACAAACAGGTTTATCAATTTGTAAGTTTCCCTTGGAAAATTTCAGTATTTCTAAACTTACAGTACATTATTATTTACTGCCCATCAAGAATGTTGCTCTAATTGAAAAGTCAAACAATTAAGATTGAAGTTAGTCACTAAAAAAACGGCTTATCAAATGTAACCGAATGTTTTTATTGGCATCTCATATCATATTTGGCATAGATATCTAAGATAACAGCAAAACAGTCGATCAATGATGAAAATATAATTTCTTGACGGACAAATATTTTCTCTTCCAAAGCGAAGGTTGAAAACCGTTGAGAAAAAGTCGACCAATGAGATTTCAAATTTCTGAATTTCAAAAAAACCGTTATTACGAATTCGATTAACAAAATGACTGTTTCTCGTATTCTTAGGAAGAGAGAAATAAAGAATTTTTTATCGTGATTGAATTTTTTGAAGTTCATTACCGATGAATACGTGTCAGAAGAGATGGTCTTGCATTATGTAAGAATATGCGACAGTTAGCATTATTTCGTTATCGAATTTCGATTGGCTGGATATCGTTACCATTGTTGGCTCTGTATCTAAGGCAGTCTGATATTGTTAAATATACTAATAACCAATACACTAATGTTTATAAAAAAAAATAAAAATAAACAAGTTTTGTTTTAAGTATTTTGTTATTCTATGTACCGCAATTTTTATTTAATACACCTTTTAATGTTTATTCACCTTAGCATAAATTAGAATATTTTTTTCAATTGTACTCTTATTATTATTTAACGACTATTTTTAACGAGCATTAAACATTGGAAAGTAATGCAACGAATGTAACGCCGCAATTTAAAATTTGAAACTCAACTTAACGGTTAAAATATTAAAAGCGTACTAATGCAAGTCTGCCCAAACAAATGTATAATCAAAATAAAAAAATTGTTCATGATTTCTTTCGAAATAAGAGATTAAAATGGAAATAAAGCAGAATTATTGAATCAGCTCTTTAGGTCTTTGTTTTTGATTCGTCACTTGAAACGAAATATGTTATCGTTGAATTTTCATTTGCATCAATGTGACGTTGTCAACAATTTGTTATCACCTGCCAAAGGAGGACAGTGATAATTTTTCTTTTCGATTAATCACAAATTGTTGATTTATTGCTATCAGCTAAGATCAAACAATGTCTAACGTATCCCGACATTAGAGAAGACAATTTATTGGAAATATTTATTAGAAAGTACATCTCTTTACAGTAATACTCAACAATGCTTGATCTATTTTTAGCCACACCTTTATAACAAACGAAAATATATCTTTTTAAAATCACGTCTCTTTTTATTTTTCATGGTTCCATGTTGTTTTGATTGTTCAATTATTTTGTCACGACAAAACTGGTTTTAACAGCAGTTTCCTTAGATCACTATGTTAATGTCGAACTGATTTGCATACAAGTGTTTGTTACTTGAACTGATTATATTATTATATTTCATGAAATCACTGCTCAAATTTCGACATTCGCGTTTCAAAATATTTCGGAACAACAGAATGCATTTAAAATCCACAACTATTCAAATATTTGAAAATATTTGTTTTATTATTCCGTTCCATTATTCAAATATGCTTTACGTAACGGTTATTATTGAAAAGAAAATTGTTATGTTTTTTTCTAGAAACAGTTTATTTTCCTCTCTCAGAAAAGCTATTTGATCAATCCCGCCAGATGGCGCAGTTGTAAATATGTTGAAATTGAATTTCAGGTGCATCTTCTGTCTCTCTCTTTCTTTTTCCACTCAGATTCTCAACAATAGAGACAACGAGGTCGCGGAACTTTCTGATAAACACGTCTAATGACTAATTGCATGTTTGTTTGGTTTTCGTTTATTCAACTCAGGTACAAATAATCGTGCAGCGTAATACTCCAGGACTCGAACTCGTCGGAACAATCGAAATATCATATTAGATGTATCGATGTGTCGAATTCGATATTTTTGAAGAATCTTTTATTTAAGTGCCTTGTTTTTAATTGTGTCTTTGTGTAACTGACGCTAAATAAATAAAACTTTACTAGCTGTTATCTTTTCACATGTGTCTTTTAATGTAGGTATTTATTGCCCTCGCGATCAGCTTGCATGACTGAACACGGAAAATCTTTTGATGCGACAATAAAGATTAATTGAGAAGGTTTGTGCGATGAGAAACAAATTTCAAATCATTTGTGTACTTTAAGACGAGACGGTTGACGTGTAATTGAATAATAAATGCAAAAGTCAAAATGGGATTTCCTTCAAACTGTAATTTGGTGTGACATCGTCGAGTATCTAGTTTAAGGACAAGTCACAATATCTGGCATACAAATTAAAGATGCATTTCCTGCTTAACTGATGTAAAAATAACTATCGATTGTACCTCTGAATTATAATTAGTTTTCCTCGTAAAGATAACTGTTTTAAATATTCAGACCGGTCAATTCATTAATAATTAGCGTTTCATTACTTTTCAATTAAAAAATGATTATCGAAACACCTTTTAGAAATCTTGTCATTTTCTTACATTTTTTACTGTCAATTTTGAAAAAGAGCAGAAAATTATCGTGATAATTATAGTTAATTAGACAAATTAACTATAATTATTCGATTTTCAAAAGAAATATTACATAATACTTTTAGTAAGAAATTTGAAATTTGAAAAAACTTGTAATGAAAATTTACATGACTGTAACACAATAAAGTTTATGTAGTAAATTGTATTTACATTATAACCAAAGCCTAAAATTATTTAAAATTAAAGTTATCACTTCTTATCTTTTAATTTTCAAATAAAAAAATAAATAAAAGAAAAATAGAAAAGAAGAAAGATTAGATAAAAATGCGAAAATTCATATATCGTGAAACATCCACGCACTCACAATTACACTAATAAAAAAAGCACGAGAAATGTAAAAGTCTTTAAAAGAGAATAATTTTTCTCATGCAAGAGAAAATGATGAACACCGTTGCTCAGGAATTCCATTTTGCTTGTAATTACTGTTTTATTATTGCGCGAAGAACGCTGCTTGATATAAATTAATGAAACCCCCATCTTGCTTGTGAGCAAGTTTCATTTTCAAGAAACTTGTTCTCGTCGTATTACTGACCTATCTTCACCTCTAATAATAGGTTATAGTGTCTCCAAGTTCATCCGAAATGTTTATTCTTGAGTCAAGGTTACCAAAATGAGTTCAATACCTGATCCTTTTTTCCCAATACTTTTTTCTTTCCCCAACATCCTCTTCTCAAACAGCACTTTTTTAACACCAAAAAACAAAGAATTTGGGTTTTAACATTCTTTTGTTGAGTGACTGTTGAAATTAATTTTAAATGTATCGACGTAGACCATGTAATACCTTGCATAATAATCAAGATACAATTTTAAGGTAACATGAACACGTTATTCGGTCTTATATAATATTTAAATGATAAGGTTGATTACCAGGCCGAGGTAATTTTCCTTCCTGATTTCGAACTTAGTTTTAGGTGGATTATGCTTCCACTTATCCATAATATGTTTCACATTAGACTTTATCTAGGTTATTAAAGTGTATCGAGCATTTGCGTTTCTTACATTTCCACTGCTACCTTATCAATTCTGTCTTAAGGTAATCTATCAACCTCATATTTCATCAGAAAATAACAAACCATAAGTGTGCCTTAGCACGTAACTAATTGAATTATCAAATTCAACAAAAAGTTCGTCTCTTCCTTTTTCATCACATTTCTTGTCTTTAGTGAATAATCTTATTTTTTTTGGTCCGATCTTATGTCACGTAGTGTTTGCAGAATTCTTGATAAACTATTTTTTCATTAAAAAGCAAAAAATTCCGATGTCATATCTCTCTTTCCGTCTTACTCGTTTGCCACATAGAACCAAAGAAGACACAAGATTAGTGTTGAGAATGTCGAGTACAAATTATTCCATAAGGAACAAAATTTCATTTTAAAATTAAGAATTTCGATGTCGTATTTCCGTCTCTCTCTTAGTCCTTCTTGTTCGTGGTCTAATACGAAAGATGGCGCCAGACATAATTCTTTTAAAGTGTGAAGTAAAAAGTATTCTCTTATTTTTTAAATGCATTCGTTTTGTACGATATTATGAATGATTCGGAAACCGGTTTCTGGCTGGTTAATCGGTAACCGAATAGCGTTTAAAGGTGGTGGCATTAAGAATGAACGTAACACGTGTGTGTGAGCACGGATATTGATCGCAGGGCCATGCGCAAACTTACGAGTTCAGGCTTATACCTTGCTCCGTGGCGTTAGTCTGTGGGAGGTTGTTGAGTCACTATGACCACTGCCAGACTCGAATGTTCTGCCGGAAAAACCTTTGACTAATTAGCGCCAAACGACTATTGGTAATTGAGAACGTTCTTTGACACTGGTTTAACCGAACGCACTTTCTTCTATTCGCAGTTTTGCCAACGCATTTCATCCAGTTCTAGAGCATGCCACGTTACGTAATATTGATTCAGATCGCAGTAATTAATGGCTCGCTGATTTGAATTTGATACTCTAATTCTATTGGCTTAGCAGAATGGGTTTTGCAACGTTGCTTTCGAAAACAACAGAGGGCGGGGTTGCATTTTGGTTACGTATGAATGAATTTTTAGTCAACGTGTGCCTCATGTTCGATCGATAAACGGCCTTTTTTTTCCAAATTGCACCTGAGAAATAGAATATTGATTCGTTTGAGGTCAAGTTTAAATAGGTATAAAAGTTGGGTAATTGGGTTTTTTAGTAATTTTTTTCAAAAACTAAACTGTTTAGTCTGATGCAATATTGAAATTTTATTTCTATTGCTTGTTTTTATCGGTCTTTGTTTCAAACGATAAGTAATGAATCACTATTTAAAGGCTCTAATTCATTTTTCTTTTTTTAGATGTCTGAACTAAACTTGGAA
Organism: Psix sp. ZL-2020; assembly: GCA_022817045.1. Classification (NCBI taxonomy): domain Eukaryota; kingdom Metazoa; phylum Arthropoda; class Insecta; order Hymenoptera; family Scelionidae; genus Psix; species Psix sp. ZL-2020. The sequence continues at coordinate 4,254 of JABFQD010000956.1, read as the reverse complement.
ATGCGATCAACTGCAGCTAGAATTTGTCGTGATTATCTTAATGGTGTATGGAAACACGTAACACCGGATAACATTGTATTGAAGAGAATTAGGTAAGTTTTGTAAATAAATAAACAAGTTTACTTGACCTTTGTTCGATCCAAACAATAACAAATGTTTTTTGTTGATCAACATTGTACGTGAACAATAATTTGTGATCTCAATGTTGTCACTGTTTGGTAAACAAACTCGAGCAAATAAGTTGATGAATTGTTGTGTGAAAAGTTGCCAAAAAGTGTCATCAGAAAAAGATCTCGAATAGAAACAGAGGATTCGTTATTAATACTTGCTAAGTCAGACTGTTAAACAATCGCAGTGTTATATTACAACTTGGAGATTTTCTTGTGAATTAAATTTCATAGCTTAACGTAACTCAACTATAGAAAATGTTAAACAATGATTAAGTTGTTCTTTTAAACACGCTGCTAAATTATACAATCCTACTGGAAAAGAACTAACTAGCGGTTAGAACGAGAATTGTAACAGAGTGGAAAAAACACGTGAATCATGATTAGTCCTTTTTCTTTCCTCTAACGAGGAAAATAACAAATCAGCGCAAATGTTGATGAAATGAACCTGTTTTCTTTGAAAATAAAAAAAACGTAAAATGATTTTTCGTTCGAATGCTATGAGCTAAGATTTATTGCTTGCTTCTGAAATAAATCAAGCTCGCAACTAAATAATGAATGGTGTGTCTATGAAGATGAATGTTTAATGCCTTCATAACCTGGAAAGTAAAGCGATGTAGATAGGCTGATAGTTCTATAGTTGATTCGTCAATACGAAGTAACATTGATTCAAATCGAGGCTGGATGTTTTGAATCTCGTTTTTGGCCCAAACTCAGGTTGTGTCTGGGATTGGAACAGAAATAAATTTGGTACGCAGCATCTCTGCTGAGTAGAGTAAACAAGAAAATTCATTATTGGCTGGTTAGATGTTTACTATTTAGCGATTAAGTAGTTGGTCAACTGATTTGCATGAAAATGTAAATAATTCGCTGCACTGATTGGATTTAGAACAGACAAGGTTATCGGTAGAAAAACAATTCTCTCAACAGACGCGGTGAATTGTAACTTTCAGATAACTATCGAAATGATTAAATGAACTCCTTATTATTTGCAGCGGTGGTCTGAGTAATTGGCTGTATAATGTTCAGCTGCCCGAAGGAATTGCACCTGTGCGAGGTGAGCCACAACAAGTTTTGTTGCGGTTCTATGGCCAAGTTCACGGAGAGAGGGCTCTGGAAGGTCTTATCACAGAGTCAGTTATATTTACGTTACTGTCTGAAAGGAAGCTAGGGCCGAAATTACACGGTATTTTCCCAGAGGGCCGAATTGAGGAATACATTCCTGCACGACCTTTGTTAACTAAAGAACTGTCGGACCCTGTGTTGAGTGCAATGATTGCTGAGAAGATGGCGCTGATCCATCAGATGCAGGTCCCAATTAGTAAAGAACCCACGTGGTTATGGGACACTATGCACAAATGGTTCGAGATTTCGTCCGATATTCTGGAGAACATTGAAGATATCGACGACAGGTTTTTGGATAATGTTAAGACCATCAAGTCCTTGGACTTGGCCCATGAATGTGAATGGATAAGGTGAGACTTGTTGCTACTAGTTTGATGACTCAAAATGTTGGGACAGTTGAGAATTTGGACTTTAATGATCGGTTGATTTTTCAGGTCGGTTGTGACTCAGCACAAGCACCCAGTAGTTTTCTGTCACAACGACTTGCAGGAAGGTAATATTCTGTTGAAGATGAATACAACGAAAACAGAGTTGGTTCTCATCGATTTCGAGTATTGTTCGTACAACTATCGAGGCTTTGAAATAGCCAACCACTTTCTCGAGTGGCAGTATGATTACACTGCACCCAACTACCCGTACTTCTACGAGCGCAACGGCTGCAGCCCTACGAAGGAGCAGAAGGTAAGTCCCGGGGAGGGGGGACGGGGTCGAGTCGGGGTCACTGGATGATCTGGTGGTAAGCCATTGAATATTCAGCCAAAACTAGTTCGATCTTCGCTCGACCTCGATCTCAGAGTCAATCTCTTTTAGACCTTGACACCTTGCAAGGTCCAAATTAAAGTGACTTCTGATAATCAATGAATTTATCTTTAATTTCCAACCCAAACTTGAAGATATCTTTCGATGAGACTTAGTTTTGAGAAATGTATTTCTAGTATTGAAGTCATAATGCAGGTTTTTGACATATCTTCAAGTTAGTTTGAAAAAATGAGACAAATTCGGCCATTGGAGCCAAGTAGTAGAATTCGAGTCTTGATCATTCAATCACTCCATCATAATTCGTCGTTAAAAGACAGAGAAAAGTTAAGACTCGAGTCAGGGTTAGGGACACGTTGTTGCGTGTGTTGCGTGTGTATGTATTAGTTTCACAGGACCAATCACGACTGCGGATGATAAGAGTGGGTTAGGCGATGTGCCCCGACCAAGGGAGCCAGGCGACCGCTGGCAGCGTGGCCAGATGTCCGACACTAGTGCCACCCAACTACGAAGTTGAGCCAATCGAGCCGACCGCTGCGCCACCTGCAACATTTAGAGTACCGTCCAACACGCAATCAATAGTTGATATACAAATCTCAATATAACTGTAACACGGGCGTAGATACCCATGAAAACATATCGAAATCCTATCGGCTACCAAATTAATTGTACAGGAAACTGAATTGCCGACGGCCTACGTCATTTTTCACTCTTGTCGAAAAATGTACCACAAATTTTGGTTTGCATTTGTTTAACTGTTTTGTTCAGTTTACTTACGACCTGAAAAACTTAAGCGGGCTTCTCTGTTTTACCGACTCATGATCTTTCGTGGAATAGAAAACTGCTTTTCCTACCAAGTCGATAAAATAAATGGAAGTTTATTTTATTCACTTGTTAAGTCAAGTTGAAGGCTTTCTACTTTACCGATTTAGTCGGTAAAACAGGTTTATAGATTTCGATCGGTAATGCTTGGGAATCCCGTATAACTAGGTCTTTTTGTGCATTTTCATCCAAATTGCCTTAAATTTCAATAAAAACCATTTAAATCAACAAATCACTGTTTAGCGAGCAGTTTTGACTAGTTTTGTTCGTGAGTCCGCATCGGTGTACAACCAATAACGTATAACAATTTTCATCGATGGAAAATAGTTCACTTGAAAAACTTTGTGTCAAGTGTCAGCTTCTTTCTCGCCGATGAAATTTTGTTGCCTGCATGTGATTGGTTTCTACTCAGATACGGTTGCAAAATTAGAAAAATCAAGCAATGATAAGATAAAGACTCAAAACTGGAATTAGTAAATATAATACCAAACAAACCTTATTCTGATCTTGTACTTTTGTTCCACAGCTCAACTTTGTGAGAAGTTATTTGAAAGCGTTGGGCAAAGAAAGCAAGTACGAGGAGCTGCGCGTCATGGCCGAAATCAAAGTTTTCTCCTTAGTTAGTCACCTCTTCTGGAGCTTGTGGAGCATCGTTAACGCAAAATTATCTCAGATTCCTTTCGGCTATTGGGTAAGATTTTCACATCTCATTAACATAAATCCTTTTTTTTTATTATTTTATATTAAAATGACAAATTTTTTCCAGGATTACGCAGCGTTACGTATTAAGAATTATCAGTATTTAAAAGAAAAGTTCATCGTCTCGGGCCCAAACTTTCCCGATGGAGGAATCAAGAGAAAGGTTAATCAGGTGGACTGAAGCAGCGTCATCTAGTGAGACATCAGAACTGCCAGCGCAGTGCTGAGCTAACACTGCGCCATCTATCCAAGACGAAGCGCGCAGATACGATTGCGGCGACCTCTGGCGGGACGGCGCGATTCTTGCGGCCGTGTCTACTATGAAAGTATCTGCCAGGGGGCGACTCCGTAGGTCCGGCGCCCCGTTGCAGGAACATCCCTTCGTGACGGAGAGCACGAGGCGGTGCCGAACTGTTTCGTACTTTTATAGCAGATCGACGACACGCGTTGCAGTTCGGTCGTTCGCGTATTTGAACTTAGCAACCAAAGTATGAATGTGTACTTACTGACCTCTGAATTACTTGTCATATAAGTTGTTAGCCTTTTTTTTTGTTTTTTTTTTCAACCACGTTTATCATTTGTACCTGTTTTATTTCTTGAATTTTAATTAACCCCGTTTTTTAGTTCCTAACGTTTGTCGTTTATCCACGTTTTTAACAAATTAATGTTAATCTTTTGTAAATAA
>JABFQD010000955.1:0-21110 GCA_022817045.1 Psix sp. ZL-2020 | reverse complement strand
TTAATTTACGATGTACATTTTTAGATCAGATGAGGAAATAATAAAAATTTCAAAACGTCATAAACAATAGTTTTTTGAAAAATAAAAAAGTTCCCTCGAAGGCAAAATTATTTATTTATAACAAATAATAATAATTATTTTATTATTATTAAGTACGTGGGCACGACGCTGGACACAAAACTTACGTTTTGGTCTTATATACAACGGGTGACCGACAAGGCCTTCAAGATCATCACCGTGCTTTCCAAACTGGTAGCACGGTATCCCGGATTGAAGCCAAGCAAGCGTCGCTTCTTTATGGCGATGATGCAGTCGGTCTTGTTTTACGGAGCAGAGATTTGGGTCCAGGTGCTTCAGAAGGAGTTTTACTAAAAACGCATGCTGGTGTTCAACGTAGAGGTGTTCTGCGGATCGCATCGGCCTACCGCATGGTATCGGAATGATTTCATATGTCATGTTATGCCATCAGATCTAGAAGATAACCAAATTGGATTGATTCAAAGTCGCAGCTTCAGATTTATCCTTTGGATTAGCGGCTATCTGTACTACTAGCATTTTGATATAACAGACATTACGAAATGCGCGTCAAATCGAAACAGAAAAATGTTATGCATTGACTAAAACAGCAGACGAAAACTGTTTATATAAACTCTAACTTTTTTGTTAGAAGAACCTTCTCAACTGCCTGATTGCCAAAACATACGAAAAGCTATCATCTGAGGGCAACTCAAAGGACTCCTATCAAATCTCACGTCTTTTGATGGCCTGAAAGAAATTCTAGATGCATTCAAATACTTTTGGTAATATACTACTTCTTGTTTTTCTAGATATTCTATCCCTTTATCTATTTATGTATATATATTAAAAATAGCAGACGAGTTATTTAATTCATAGACAATTATGGTTCGAATATATCTGGAAGAGTCATTGTATTGCTACTAGATCAAATATCAAAGCTGAATTTAAATGAATTACAACTGAATACTCATCTTCTATGTTTATTTGTTATAGTAGAATTATATTTATGGTGAGAGAAAGAATATCTACGTTCGTTGTCCCACAATCCGTCTCAAGAAAACCGAGGTTCTGAGGACTGTGGAACGAAGTTCTTAAAAGTATTTTTTTAGATATAGTACTAAACACGAGCTGCGAAGCCCGAAGACCACCTAGAAACTTTTTTTTCTCTTCTTTTGTTGTTCGATTTGCTTCATCACATCGTGAGTTTTCTTATTTTGCTATGTTTTGTGTAATTATATGTTTTATTTGGTGGTGGACTCTATAAGGGGAGCTAGCCTGTTTGAACCTGTCCTCAGCAAGAATACACCTTGCTTTCCAAGTGCATTCTGAAGGCAATGATGATAATGGTCGCTGTTATCAGTCGGTAACGATTTAATTTAGTTAGACCTCTCTGACGCCTGAATAAAAACTTTGAATATCTTATTATCTATAGGGTGCACCAAGGAAAGGCAAAAGTTTCAATGCGAATGATCTGTTTCTAAAGTATTCCTGACTTAGTTAAAAGAAATATTCAATTATATTGACACACTCTGATATAGACATTATTCAAATATGGAAAAAATTATTTGTGTTGAGCACGTGTCGAAGTTTAGCTACACTCAAAATGACAAATTACGAGTTGCATTGCTTAAAATATTGCAATTCACATATCCATAAATTATTTTTTTAATGAAATGAAATATCTGATTATTTTTTCAATACATTACTTACATAAATAATTGGAATACTGAACATATGATTGTATGGTTGAATGATTGCAACTAAACTAGAATTATATGTAAAATTTATGTATGTTTTTCATGAATTGAATTTATGAAAAATTAAATTCATGTTATATGTACAGGTGTATTTTTTCACTTTTGCAATTTTAAAATCAGATGTATAAGCAAAATTCTAGAACATTCGGTGACGCTTTGGATGTTCGTTTTATTTGTGATTTCAAATTAAAAATTTCTTAAATTGTGCTCTGAGTAATTCATTTCAATTCCAATTGTTGTTTTTATTTTTCAAATATCCTCTGATATTTATTTAATTTTCTTTCATTTAGACCAAATGATAACATAAATTTTAGGTTCCGTTATGAAAAGACGGTACGTCATAGGATCTGTAGCGAGTCCAAGTATGAAGGAAGCTTCTTTGAATAAATGAAAGTTTGCTAAATACATTGTTTTCATTAAATCTGATATATTTTCATTATGAGTTGTTAATCATGAATCTAAATTTTTGAAGTTTTGATTTCATAAGGATAATTATAAGAATATGATAAAATATAAATTAATTACTTTTCGACTTATTGATAGTAAAAGTAACTAAGCTATTCAAATTTGTACGATTAAACGAACTTACCCAAGTGAACTTCGATCAAAATTATAATGATGGCCTCGTCCGGATGAATAATAATAAATGTAGTAATGTTTCGCATACGTTTGTAACAACAAGGTTCAAAAAATACCACCAAAAAAAATATGCCGGCGGATGTCGTATCTTCGTCTCACTTCATACCGCGTACGCGCCATTTTCATCATTATTCAAAGACTTGTGGCAATAGAAACCTATTTCAGGGCGGGCTAGATGAAAACCGAATTACACATTATAAAAATTGTTTTTTTTTCCGGGTTGGGACATTCATCCGGACGACACCATCATCATCATTATAATTTGTTCGTTTAATCGTCTTAGACAAGGAAAAAACTATACGAGTTCTACATTACAAGACTACACCTTTGTTTTTGATTTATTTTCGAAACAAAAAGAAACACACACTGATGGATATATAAATTAAGAACCAATGTCATCAAACAAACAAAGATCAAGACAAAATCGCGTTTGATAAAACGTCGGCCTCAATTATGGGTCGGTTATAAAAACGTGCAAACACTTGGGACTTGCCCGTCCATCCCGTGGCTTGCTTTATGACGTTCACGGCGACACCTTTTCTCGCTGCATAAGATGTCGCCGCATGGCGTGTACTCTGAGCGGTAAAACCCTCATCGATACCACACTCTTTCAGAGTCGTTCGAATCCACCTGCTGATGCTCTGAACGCCTACAGCCTTATTAGGCTTTTTCACAGAAACAAACAAGGAATCACAATTTTCGCTGCGCAAATCTTTAGTTCTTTGAAAATAATATTTTATTAATGAGGCTATGCATAGATTCTTGCATGACGAAAAAGAAGGAAAACTTACTAACGGCTGACTGCGTCCTGGAGCCGATGTTTTGATCCGATCTGGAATCCGAATCAGAAGATGACTGTTGTTTTGCGAAATTTGAGAAACTTTTAAAGACGCTATAGTCTGACAGCGGTGGCCTGTACCTAAGGCCAACAGAACAACTAACTTTCTAGTTACTATTTCCAAAGGTAAATCATCATGCGGAAAATATGTTTTTAATTTTTGAAGAACAAGATTCGGGTCCCAGATGTGATCATAGCGCGGACGACCGAGTTTCAAGCTGCTAACGCCTTTACAAAATCGCTTAACTAACAAGTTATCACCAATAGAGTTTATAATAATCAATGAAATCGCTGATCTAGTTGTGTTGAGAGTTGAATAACATTTCGTAGATTTAAGTTCTCGCGATAAAAAATCAAACACATTTTCTATGGGGGGAGAAAAGAGCGAACAACTCTCCGATTTACAGTACTCCCACCAGGATCGCAGAGGGCGGTTGTATTGTTTTATAGTCGAAGGAGCAAGCGAAGCCAACAACGTTTCTACCTCCGAATCCGGAACGTTCTGCTCTATGAACGAAAGCCTGATAATTTCCCTGCTCCCAGGGAAAGTCTTGAAGGCCGGATGCATGTCCCTAAGAGGAGCAGAAAGCAGATCGTGAAAAAATTATCGCTTGCGAAACCAGTAACTGTTTAAAAAGGGGGAACCACTAAAAGACATTCTCTTCCCGTATATACCGTCAGACCTATTCAGAGCTAAGTATTTCTCGCGTTCGAAATTTTTTATGTACAGGGGGCTGTAGCGTACTGCCGGACAGACCGAGTTGAGAGAACCAATCAAGTTTGCAAACTCTTTAATCGTATAGGTTCTTTTTCTCGCAAACTCTGAAACCAGACTCAATAATTTTAACCTGCGAGGGGCTGAAAATAGCCATTGTTTGACTTCGTGAATTAAAAATAAAGCCTAAATATTTTTTCTCGATACTAGGCTCCAAGTCCGATTTTTGGAAGTTTATTACGCAGCCTAAGGAGGTGAGAAGACTAACATGAGCTTGTACATTTTTGTGACATTCCGACTCGGACGCTCCGAAGAGAAGACAATCATCCAAATATACAACCGAGAGGAAATTTTCTCCTCGGAGAAACGCGATTGGCGCGCGCATAATTTTGGTAAATATAAACGGCGCAGTTGACAATCTGAACGGGAGTGCTTGAAACTCATACGTAAAACCACGCCATTGAAACCGTAGAAATCTGCGAAAATCTGGATGAATTGGTACGAGAAAGTACGCATCCTCCAAATCTAGCGAGGCCATAAATACATTCGGTAACATCAATTGGATAACCATCCGCCAGTTCTCTAATTTGAAATGAGGAGGTTTAATAAACTCATTTCAATCTTTGAGGTTAAGAATAAATCCCATGCCTCCTGAGGACTTCTTAATTAAAAAAAAACTTGATAAAAATTGACATGGGGAGGGTCTCGTCGATACGATGGCTTGCTTACTAACTAGACGACTTATTTCTAAATCGGCATATTCTGTCACTGCAGGGACTAGTTTTGGTTCGGGTAAGCTCGCCCTAGGCGGAGGGAGCGAGATGAACGGGATCTTATAGTCAGAAATGGCACTCAGAACCGTGATATCCCCTGTGATCTTTTTGCAGCTGCTATAAAAGTGACGAGTCATGCCGTACCCACCGACTCTAGCACCGGTGACTCTGAGAGCGAGAGTAAGACTTGCGGGTGCGACTCCTCACACGGTACGCCCCTGCTTGCCTCGATGTCGCATTGTAGGGTTTCGCAGGGGCTCTCCCGTTTCCCGGCTGCTGGCCTTGCTTCGTCGCCTGGCCTTGTGAGCCCACGGTTTTTGCTCGCGTCTCCAATCACCTTAGCCACTACCAGTGCCTTGATAAGGTCTTTGGCTGCTTTCTCAACCGCTTGGGCGTCTTTCAGGTCCTCCGCGAAGCTGTTCCCGAAAAGCCACTCGTCTACCGGTGCATTGTCTGCCACCGTCTTTCCCACAAGATTTAAAGCAGGCTTTATAAACGCGCGACGTGCGAGTGACAAGGGAACAGGAACAGGAACGTCCTCCGAACCTGTAAGGACATCAAACATTTGCGCAAGATCGCAGAGAAATGAGTCGGTTGTGTTCTTTCTTTCTCCACATGGAGTCGGTGAAAACACACCCGGTTCACAGCCCCGGCTTCAGTTAGCCGTCTCAATCTCTGTTTTCTTACCTATTTGCTTATCGTTTGTAACGATGTTGCAATCAGCCCGCGATTTTTCACTCAGCTGTTTAAGCATAACCTCCAAATTGTCTTGCCTCTCCTCCAACAGTTTAAATTTGTCTAAAATCATCTCAAAGACATGTTTTTTGTTCCGAGAAGAAGGTTGTCTCAAATGACTTCGTGAAGCCTCGTCGTAATCGGTGTAGCGAGAATGTGAGCGACGAAAAGATAATTCTCGAGAAACACGTGATTCTCGCAACTCGCATGAATCACGCGACCGATCATGACGATTCGATTTATGCTTCTTCCCCCGATGCTGAAAATGCGACCGATGCTTACGTTTGTGCGAAACCATAACTGCTTCGTCAACAATAAATAAAGTCGAATTAACAGATTAATCAAAATAGACCTCGTTGTCACAACGAAACAAAACACAACGATGAAAAGGGCGCGTACACAGTATGAAATGAGACGAAGGTACGACACCCGCCGGCATGGTTTTCTTTTGGTGGTATTTTTTGAACCTTGTTGTTACAAACGTATGCGGAGCATTACTCCATTTATTACTATTCATCCGGATGAGGCCATCTTTATAATTGATAATTATGAAATAATCATGTAAGGATAATTTTTTTAATTATTCATAATATTTTAAACTGCATTTTATATAAATTTAAAAACAGTTAGACTTTAAAGGCGTTTTCTCAGTTATTAATATTTGCCTTAAATGATTAATAATTTTATATGAATCTTAATATCTTCACATCTATAAATAAATTTTATACCATTTTCAGAATAATAAAAAAAGCAACTTAAATTTTATTGAAGTTTACGAAGCATATTCTTGTATCTGGAAGCTAGATTTTTTATAACCTAAGGGCATTTGATTGATGGAGTTTTGCCATGATTATATTATAACTGTGTAATATGTATATTGATTTTTCATTGAAAACCATCTAAATCAATAAAAATAAACATTTTTCAATGTTGAACAAAGCTGTCACATATTTTGTTAATTTTTTAGGCAATAAATCGAATAAAAGTAATGAGAAATCGTATGTATTTATATTGGTGACTTAAGTTAATATCACAATATTTGCTTTTAGTTTTAGGGGAGGTAATATTTGTTAGATTCATAAATATGTTCCATAAGATAATATGATTTGAAGTTGTCATAAATCCTAATATTTGTGGAGTAAACATATATAGGATAAAATTAGTTTTCAACAATTTAAATTGCATATATATTTATCAAAATTACATTAAGGCATTATGAAATAAAAAAGACAGAAGATTATGTAAAATGATATCTCAAAACTAACTTCTTGGGGGAACACTTTCTTTATTTTTAAAATATAGAAAGTTGGTCAATATGAAATAAATACTTTCAGTTATTATAAAAATTTAAAAAAAATGTTCATAACAATATCGATGATATGTTTTTGTTTCGTAGAAATCATTATACTTTTGGTTGAATTAACGAAACTTCGTGGTGTAATACTAAAGTACGAAGATATATTTCCAATCGCACGCGTTTTCTCTTTTCAATCTATTTTTGCGTGATGGGCGAATTAACCTAATCTGTCGATTACATCTGATAGTTTCATGCAGAGACAGACATATATTACAATATAGGTTTACATATATAATTCATTATAAATATTTTCCCTATGCTGATGTTGTGGAACAGTTGTTGGTTTTAAAATAATGAACGAAATTTTATTCCAATTGTTTTGGACTGTAATTAAAAATTCATTCCCTAAATTCATTAATTCATGAGCTTGTTGCTATTTTAAATTAGGTGAAAATATGAATAATCTTGATGATAAAGTATCAGACATTTTAACAAGATTTTTTCAGCATCATTTTAAAATTATTGCTATATTTAATAATTCACAACTTTTAATGAATTCAAATGCGATATATTCACACGTAAATATATATTCCTAAATTCAAAATCTATTTTCAAAGAATTAAAAAAACAAGTTAAGTAGCGATCAATACTATTATTTTGAATTTTTTATGTTTTTAAAATTCTTGTTTTATATAGAATTAATTTATACACAGTGTTTATCATGTAATGCTTTATTAAGCTTCTATTCTATGTTGTTATTCAAGAAACATGGGTGCTACGATCTGGTGTTCATTAGATCAGGTACGATCTAGTGTTCAAAATTATCGTTGAAGTTGAGAAATTTTCTTGTATTAATTTGTCTAAGACAAACATTATTTATAATATAAACAAATATAAACATTATTTTTCTAAGATTATGAAATTTAAAAAAATTATTATAATAAATTTTCACGTTTCTTATATTAATAAATCTAAAATCAAAAATTTTTAAGCACTAAACATCAACTTCTATCAATTCACATAAAATTTTAATAATCAACGAGAAAGCAACTTAAGTTTTATTAATTTGGGATGTTTAATATTGAACAAAAGTGAATTCTTTATAACTGCAGCTGCCTTAGTTGGCTTTATGAGAAGCTGCTCAACAATAGAGAAATATAGCAATTCATTAGTTAAACTTTAAAAGTTGAGATTCAATTGCCATGCCATTTCTCTGCCATTGTATAACCGTTTCTTGCTTATGTTATCGCAATACTAGAACTTTTCAATTCAAATGTCGCAGTAATTCGGTTTAATTTAAATTCGAATTTAAAAAAGGTTAATAAAGAAAATAAAAAAATGTCTTTAAAAAAGTTTTGCCCAACAAGCCGAAGAGAAAGCATTTATCTTAATGATATTGGAATATATTGGTTTTTAAATATTTTTTTTACTGTTTGCAAGAAGGTTTTTACATAAAATTTTGTTGTTGCTAATTTCAGTTAAATTGATAGTGAATAATTATGGTTCATTTCAAATAAAAGCTAACGTGCGATTCTTCACTTCTGATATAGTCATTATATATACATAGATCGTAAAATGTATATAATATGAGGATAAAACATTTGTAATAATATAAATAAATAGAATATTATAATTTTCTTTTATAAAACTTAAAAATTGTAACACTCATAAAGTTCGGGATACAAATAATTTTTTGATTTGATCTTTCTATTTCCTTCTCCAACATAAATTTTTGGAGAGTCCTACCTTAACAAAAGGACCTGACTGTCCAAATCGCAACATAAAGTAGTCCAGAATTTAAAACTTTTTTTTGCGAATCAATGCTTATTTAAAGTTTGTTCTTGTGATTTGTAAATCGTCATAGCAAGAGCAAGTTTAACGGGAAATCGTCTGCGTTTTAAATTGAACGAGTAGACATTTTTACATTGTCATGCTACTGATGAAAGTTATAGTTCCTGAATGGTCATCGGTTAAAGTTTCATATTTCAGTTAAAAGTCATTGAAATCCAAAATCAAACATCTTGTTCCATTGTATAAGTATTCTTTGATATTTAGGTTTTGTATGAGCATTACCACACAACCCATAAAGGAGTAATGAAGTTACTGATAACGTGTGCAAATAGTCAGGTATATCGTTGCACTAATTTTACAATCATCGGAAGTCATGTCACGATCGATTTATCACAGCAATTTTATGTTATCGGAAGTATCTAAACAATCAAGCATATAAACGTTTTCAGTCGAAACATCTATTAATTTAAAAACACGCATATTTAGTTTGTCGATATCAATGTTTTGTGCAGAGAACTCTCGGTGATGCTTTTTTTAACTTTTGATTTCTCAAAGCTTTGACATAAGTGTTTTCTACTTTATAAGCCTTCGATTCGGCTTATAAGCAGGAATTGATAAAATCTCTCTATAAATGGCTAATTGTATATACCTTGATTGTTTCACTTCTTGTGCTGTTTCCTTATTTCGTCATAACTGCCGAAAATCATTACCGAGAACGATACATGTATTTTTGAACAATAAATTGTTTCGTATGATACCTTTCAGAAGTCGATGCATGATTTTCAAGGCATATCGAGGCGCTATTGGAGTTTTATCTCGAATGAATATATCGACTTTTGTTAATGTCTGTTCTTTTTCTGATTGGGCTTTAATACTTGATGGAACTGAAAATAAAACTGGTAATTTTAATGACTTATGCACTCATTAACTTTTCGGTAGCAATGTTGCAGTTATTCCAGTGAATGTCATTATATTTACTATCTTATGTTTAACTTCAAGTAAATAATAAACCTTGTTTCACGTGAAGGTTTTTCCTGATTCACCAGGTCCATCTATGAAAAATCATCTCTGACTACGAGTGTTGAAATTTTATCAATTATATGTTTTCGAGTTGCGTTCATCGTATTAAATTGACGGATTACAATTTCCAAATGCTACTTTCGGCAGGTATGAAATACGGTATTTACCATTGACTTGATTGCATCCATATTGGAAATCTTGATCATATAGCAAGTGAAAAATATTATCGTAGGCCCATTTTCAACTTTGCAATGAATCATTACTTCTGGCATAACTTTCAGACATCACTGATTTAAATTCTTGTCACAATTCAGTAGGATCTTTTAATTAACAATCAATTTGATCTTCAATCAAATTTGAAGAAACAAATACCTCAACTGGATGACATCATCCAGGAAGCTTGTTCAATCATGGACTTCCGTCATTCTTCATTATTTTCAACTAATTTTAAAGCTAGTCAGACAACATTAAGCTAGGCTAGCATTAAAACTTGTTGCGTCTTGCACTGAGAATAGTAATATTTTTAAGTGAAAGAATTCGCTTTGCATAGGGCTGACAGAGTACATACGATCAATGCATTTAAAATGACTTTGTCGTTAACTAAAATGGGAAACTTGCCCTGTCAATAACTTTTTTGTTAGTAAAATTTTTTGGGATATCTGAATAGACAAAACTTCGTACAGTTATGTCTCTTTTATTCAAATCGAAATGTTCCACCACCATCTGTTTTTACTCGTCAAACTTTGACAAACAATTCAGACACTGATCTCAATTGGCACGCGGACGGGAATAAATATCCCTAATAATTTTATGGATGATAAAAAAAAACACTATTTCACAAGACACGTTTTGGAACCATAGAAAACAAAATTGTGTCTCGCTGGCTGAAACACCATCGTTATTTAATCTAATGCTAATACCAGCTTGTTATTATTTGATGTATCTTCTAGAATGACAGTATGTTTATTCGGCAAATAAGCAGGTAAATCATGAATCGTGTGCCTTTCATCTTAGAGTTTAAGACTAGAAATGCTTCAGATTCCTTCAATTGGATCTAAATCTCTAGTTTCTACAAAATGTTTAACATCAACATTTTATCATGTTTAATGACTGACTCTCCAGGATTATTCGCTTGTACAACCACAAAAGCAACATCATGATCATTGTAGATATACTTATAAATACACTTACCAGATTGTATACTCGAGATTACATTGACATTTATATGAGAGTTGAAGAGTTTCAACAGTTTTGGCGAATAAGGTAAACGATTTCTGTTATAAATTGAAAATCCACCGGATTGTTTGTAAGCGATGCCAGTATCCCTTGTTTGGTAAGAGGGATAATCATTATTGTTCAGAGTAGTTTCTTGTTAGAAAGTTTTTAAAAAGTCTTTCCATCAACCATAAATCGATCACCACAAAGTTCATGAACCACATTTTTTATTACAATTTTATTTACCTATGAGTAAGCCGATGGATCAGGTATTTCAGCAGAAATGAAATGATTTATTTCTTCAGGTTTGCTTTTTTTTGCTGTTTCTTTCTACAGTTATTAGCAGATACATATACGGTAAAAAGCGTTTCTAAAATTCTATGACATACACATATAGAGCTACTGCACCAAAAAATTTTGCTTTTTTATCAAATCGATAAGATAATTTCTTAATATGTCAAAAACGCGTCTGACTGGTCTTTTACGTGGCTTTTGTCTAGGTAAAAGATTTTCTTCTATTTTTAGTCAATCAGAACTGCAGGTCATTATTAAGAAAATGTCGAAAAATCGAATCATGATGATCCTGCAGCATGTTTCTTAGTGATCCGACAAAAATTGATGGTAAAATAGTTGATTTATCGATAGTAAAATTCGTATTTCTAGCATTAGTATTTAAATAGTGATTCACACTGTTTCACTTGAACACTATAAGTTCTTTCTGGTATGTATTATGTTTCGAGTGATTTTTTTCAGTTTTAACATATAAAGCCACAATTTATTATTGCAGTAATCACCGTTTCAGTATGAATGGATTACAAATATCATTTTGGACAGTTAAAACATGGTTAATATAATTTCTTTGTGAAAATTGAAGTGGTTAGAAAATTTGGAACTTTTAGAATATGGATATACATAATTTTTAAAAAGAAAATGATCATTTTGGATGAAATCAATAAAATTTAGTTTTAATGCCGTTTTGTTATGATAAATCTCTTTTATTATAAATCATTATTAACATAATCTCAAAATACTCACCTGTCAGTTTGCGACAAAGAATTCGGTACTATTTTATTAGTGATTACTACTAAAAATACTTTAAAAGCTAAGCTAATTGTCTACTTGACCAAACAAACTTTGTACAAACATCGTGCATACAGAAATATGAGTAACGCTAGTGTGCCCAAAGTGGATAACATTAACTTTTTTTTTTTGGCAAGAAATTTGAAGCTTTTTTTATTCCAAAAGTGTAACATGACATTGATTGCTTAAACAAACTTATCAAGTGAAGTTCTATCACAATCTAGCCACACGTTTTTAAAGCTAAAACTGAGACTGAAAAACGGCGTCCCGCTATTTTCGTCGCTGATCCGCTCTTCATTCATTACTTCAAAATGTCATCGTAACTTTTTTGTAAAGGGTGTTTCTACGAAAATGTAAGATAATGGGTGAAAACAGTAATTGGGTGAGTTTGATTATCTCAGAAGAGGCGTTTTATATAATTGTGATAGAACTTCACTTGGTAAGTTCGTTTAATCAATCAATTATATTCCGCGCCTCTTCTGAGATGATCAAATGTAGATGTTTAAAGTTAAAAAAGTTACGAAAAAACAATTATTTCAACGAGAGTTAAAATCTTTATTTAAAATAAAACTTTTATGATGATCTCACAATAGTGCCTTAAAACTAACAGTTTTCTGTTTCGTTATAATTATCTAAAATTGCTTGTGCAAATACTGCTCTATCTTCCATCAATCTCAAATTTTAGTGATTGGCGAAAACAGCTGAGTTCTCCAACCAGCCTGCTGTTTTTCTTATAGTGTCCAAAGACACTCCTTTTCGATTCGCGGCAGATGAAGCGGCATGCCTAGTCGAATAGGCGTTAAATATAGATGTATCGACTCCGCTGTAACTCAGGACTGTCTTGGTCCATCGACTCAATGATTGTTTACATACTGCATTATGCGGTTTTCTGAATGAAAGAAATAAAGCAGTTTCTTGGCCCCGGAGCTTAGCGGTTCTTTCCCAGTATCGTTTTAAACAATTGAATACGCAAATCTTTGGGTTCGTTGTAAATCTAGGTAAAATTAACAAAGGTTGTTTTCTATTTGGACCGGAAGTCTTGATTGATTCTGGTATCATAATTTTGAATTTGGTTTCGTACTCGCGAATGTTTCTAATATCAATTAAACTCAATGTTTGTTTTCGCTGAGTCGTAACTAGAGCTAACAGAGAAACTAGTCTATAGGATAATGTTTTTAGATCACAATTTTCGTTATTAGGAAGCGTTGACAGATACTTAAGTACTAAATTCGGTTCCAAATCATATCGTACTTAGGTTTCGGGGGCTTCAGATTGTAAGCGCCTTTTAAAAACCGTTTAATGACATATGAAACTGAAATATGCGGCCCTAACAACAAAGCAAAAGCAGATCTTGCTGAACATACAGAGCCATAAGCATTTCCGTTTTCTAGCAAATCTGACAGAAAATCTAAAATCAGCAGGTCCGAATCCGAAAATACTTCGATCTCTTCTTTTAAACAAAAATACCACTATTTTTTTAAATAACCTTCGTATTGCTTGTAGGAGTTATCCTTTAGAGACGCTAACATCACTACTGCACTTCTGTCCGATATTTCTCTGCGGTTTAACGACATCCGGACAAGATTCCGGTCACCAGGGAAAGATTTTACCTGCATGGATGCGGGTTCCTATTAACAGAAAAAAGAAGGTTTTTCCCGGGTTGAAGAAATAGCATTTCAGATATTAATAAAGAGCGATACAGCGGAAACCACGGTTGTGTCGGCCAGAAAGGAGCCACAACGATCCCCCGAGATTTTTCGTCTCTTATTTTTTGCAACACTCGTAAAATGATGGAAAAAGGGGGAAAAGCATAGAAGAAATACGGTCTCCAATCCGCCGTAAAAGCAATAACCGCAACGGCGTCCGGGTCAGGCAACCAGGAAAAATACAAATCACATTTTTTATTGGCACGACTCGCGAAAAGGTCGATTTCAGGACTACCCAGGATGTCACTTATCTTTTGGAATTCAATCGGTGCTAACTCATATTCTGTCTCGGTCTTAAGTCTGCGCGATTCTAAATCTGCTTCGACGTTGTCTTCTGACCGAATGTAAGACAAGAAAATCCAGATTGCCGCACCATTGCCAAATTTTTCTCGAGAAATCACTTAATTTTTCAAATTGTACGCTTCCCATACGACTGATATATGATATTGCAGTTGTGTTGTCAATTCTTAGAAGAATCTGACAATTCTCAATATCACGAGCAAAACATTTTAACCCGTAGTAGACTGCGCACAACACCAGAAAATTAATATCGTTTTTCAAGTCGTTTTCGTTCCAGAAACCATGAGATGATTTTCCTTCACAAAAAATACCCCAACCAGATAAAGAAGCATCCGAGAAAATCTCTAATTCGAAGCTGGTGTCTCTGATTGGCTGTTTAACGACTGGTATATTACTCAGCCACCATTCGAAATCACCTTTTATGTACGAGGGGATTTCCATCTTGGTGTCGAAGTTTCCATGACTTCTTATCAGGGCAAGAAAATTTTCTCTTTCGAAATGTTTGGAATACAACCAACCATATGGGATAGCTGGACAAATTGAATCAAGCGAGCCAATGAATTTGGTAAAGAATCTAATAGTACATACTTTAACTTTTTTAAGTTCCAGGATTTGCTATTTTTTCGATATTTTCCTCCGGTAAAGATACCGTCATATCCTTGGAGTTATAAATGAAACCTAGATACTTGCAACACTCGCTAGGGAGTAATTGACTGTTAGTTTTATTAATAATAAAACCTAAAAATTCTAGTAAATGCATCGTTCTGGAGACATTTTCTTGGCATTGTTTGAGAGAATCACCCAAAACGAAGATGTCATCTAGATATATGACTGACTTAAAACCATCTCTTCTCAAATTTGTTGCGAATGGTTTTAAAATTTTCGTAAAGATCTCTTAAGGAGATTATGTTTCGTAAAGATAATCTTACTTCACCTGATGATTTTGGCCCAAGGTTAGCACCTAAGTCCTTCTGGTCTTGAAGCTACGGTACGAAATTTTCCTGGAGGATGTCTGATGGCCACCCTTTGAACGAGGTCCCCGGTGATAGGCTTTCCCGCCCTGCGAAAATTGACTGCTCCTGGGATTTCTGGGCGGGCCTTTCGAGTTGTTTGGAGTCGATTTCTCATTGGCAGACGTCTTGCCGGGCTTCAGCGATTTCAATGAACCTTCTAATGATTTCACTGATTTAAGTTTCTCTTGGAGGTCTTTTCCAAACAAAAATTCATCGATGACAGTCGGGATCAAAATGTCTTTTGCAGAGGAACTCATATTTGCTATAATTAGACTTCGACGAATTGTAGACTCATCGCGTTGAATGTCTGCTATGAGTCTAGCTGCATCGCTTGCGTGGCCCATCAGAGTCTTGTCTCTGCTTTGGATGACTGTTCCAGCGATTTTTCCCATGGCCGATAAGGCCGCTGCTATTTTTGTTTGCTTCGCTACGATACGATCGTCCCTCTTCTTGTTGACCTCACTTAAAATTGTCTTAAGTTCTGCATTAAGTATAGGTGGGTCGAACAGCGCGGAATTTTCTGGGATTTGATATTGTTCTATCAGGGACAACCTTTCTTCTTTTGGCAAGCCTGCTTTCACTACATCTAGCCATCTAGATGCCACGTCCTGATGGATTACTTCATCGTACTTTTTGTCGCTTGTGAGACGTTTTTCGATTGCAGCTAGCATCTCCTCGTACACCGATTCTTTGTGATCTATGGCAGGAGGATCCTTGACCGGACGAATTGGGTCTGCGGCTGGCGGATTTGTGACAGGGACCTATGCATCGCCTTGCCCTCCGGGGTGTATCTCGTTGTCTGAATCTAGAGACCCAGAATAATTTTATAATTTCTATGATTCTCGACTTTTTTTTGTTAGATTAGCGTCTAACTAAAACAGAGATTGTTTCAATTAAAAAATAAATATTTTTATTTCTTGTGAATCAGATTAAAATCGTCATCTTTTTAGGGTTAGGACCCATAATTTCGAAAGAAAATTAATTGAGGTTCGGACCAAAAAATATATACGAGCTAGAGCCCCTGTCATTGTTCGTTAGGGCCAACTAGGCGACCAGAGGTTACAAGCGGTTGACAAGCGGGATACTATTATCATCCACTTACCATGAATTGACGATGCGTAACTAGAAGTTGATGAATTCGACGAAGAAGAGCTGGAAGTTGACGACGATGTACTATCTTTTCGCTTCCTTTTTCGCTTTCTCGAGCGTTTTTTCCTCATAATCTTCTTCAAAAAGGACGCCAATTCCTTTTCTTTCTTTTGACGACTTCGTTTGCTCATCCTGTTTTTTTTTTTTTTTTTATATCAGCGGAAAAAACACTTTTTGTTTCCAACACGCGTGAACCGTTCGGGCACAAAAAAGGGAATAAATGAAGAGCGGATTAGCGGCAGAAATGGCGGGACGCCGTTTTTCAGTCTCAGTTTTAGCTTTAAAAACGTGTGGCTAGAGGGCGCAAGGGAGGGGTACTACATTTGATCATCTCAGAAGAGGCGCGAAATATAACTGTCATATATAGTCATCAGTATTTAACCTCAATAGCATTTCTTGCAAAACAGTTGTAAAACGCTTAACTTCTACAGTTTTTATAAGAAAAAGTACCATACATTACCTTTCTTCTGAGTTCATTTAGATCTAAAAAGTTATTTTAAGATTAAATATTAAGTATAATTAAATTAAAATTATTTTGGTCATGAATACTCTCTTAAGTCATCTTTAATTAAAACTCTTAACTATACATACATTGACAGAAATCAAACAAGTTTTAACATGGAGAAATTTTTATAAATGACCGACAGAAAAATCAAATTAGATGAACTAGTATCTAATTGAAGAAAAATAGAAATACTATTACATAAACAATATTTTCATGTAGAAAAATTTTATTTGTATCAAATTTAGAATATCAACAAAATTAATTTTTTCTCAATATTATTTGCAGTTTATGTTAGTCCATCTACTCATTATACCTTAATTTGAATCTCTTTCATAAATTTAATAACATCGTTGTTACATTTAATAGCAATGCTGGTTGACATTAACTTCACACTCTATATTGAAATCATACGTCGATATCAACCATGAGTTGAAACACGATTAATTGTTTAACTAAGCAACTCCAGTGTGGGCAGAAGAATTAGTATAAGTGTGACTTAATCTTACATTTTAAGAGTCGAATATCATTGTCAAACAAGTATTAACATGAGCAAAATATCAGCTCGAAGTTTATGTTTTCAATGTAGAATAATTTTAACTATGTGAACCTTATTTTAATCCGATTGAGACGACATGTGTGGTATAGTAAACCTTGTATAATTTTATGGAACATTTCCACAGTGAAACCATGAAACTAAACATATTCTATTAATATCATTATAAGCTAAAATTTCGAATGCTGGCAACTAAACGAGACCATAATTGTTTACAAAAAGTAATCGATTCCTGAGTGTAAGTAAAAACGGCCAACGTAGACCGTGTGCGTTGTATCTGACGTAACAATTCCTAACGCTTGAACAGCAATACTGTTTCGGTCGGGTGAAAGAGCACCCTTTTAGAATTTGTGATGCGTACAGACAATCATGCACGAGGAAATCACGCGTGACCGCGCTCAACTGCGCACGAATTGCACCCTACTTCGGTAAGCGCGCCAACCACTATCATCGACAAAACATAGCTGTTCGCCCGGTGCCAATTAAACCAACGATTCCAACGCCACCCAATGATAATGGCAAAGCATCCTTGTCAAATGTGAATTGTGGAAAAAGCATCAAAAGTACACGCACAATCATTATTGCTTTTGATTATTCGCGCCGAATAATTGTTAGTGACATTCAACGAGAAAAGAATTTTCTTCAGCCGCTTGTAACACAATCATTTTTAATAGCGCTAGCTTCGATAAATGGTACTGTTTTCTAATTTTGTATCACATTCGCATCCAATTGAGCTTTATAATAAAATCAATCAATTTGAAACTGTTGTGCGAAATATCGCGCTTGACTATATTGATTTAAATGTTCAATCAAGTGAGCAAATTTGAGACCACTTTTAATTAATATCTAACAGCAGCGAAATTCAATCAAAAATTATTTATTGTCAAACTGAACATACTGTTCGATTGGTACACTCAGAAAAATATTTGGTTGAAATAACCAAAATCAGATCTTCGAATTAAAAAATTAGCATTTTATACAACTAAACATTTGGTTCAAGATTTCAAACAATGTGTATTAAATTTCATTAAATAAATTTGGCTTGATCTTACTAAAACTTAATTAATTAAATCAATATGTCATAGTTCATGTATGAATAAAACTAATTTTTAAGTTTTAAACTTTTTATATATTTCATTCTACAATTTTATTAGACAAAAGTATTAATTAAATTATTAAATACAAAACTTCGTATAACGTAATATTATTCATAATTTGTGATGAATTTGTTGTATATAAGTGTAATGGATGCTAAAATAATGTGACGATTGTCAAATATTTAGAATTATGAGAATGTATTATTTTTTTAAATATGAATAGATAACAATAATAAAAAAAAATGAAATAAATTCATGTTCAATAGAACAATTTAAATAAAATGAATTCAAACTGTAAAAGAAATATTTTACTAGAATGGATAAATAAAATTATACGAAATCTTAAAAAACTTAAAGGTGCACGTTTCGTAATGCAGAACATGTATCATATATATTTGGAATATTGTTAAGAGTGAACTTAAATTAAAATTAAAAATTAAATAATTCTTTTTTTGAAAATTAATTAGAAAATTTCTGTAATTTTGTGTATAGAATTTATGATTAAAGACATGCGTATTCAATAACGATTCGTATTTTCAAATAAATAATATTAGCAGTTACAGTTTTTATATTTCATACATCATTCAATAATGAAATAGAACACTATTTTATCAAATTAAACAAAATTCTTGGTAAGCAAATCTAAATTATGATATCTAATGACATTAACAGATAAACCAAACAAAATGAATATTAACGAATTTTGATTCATCATAAATTTTAAAATGTGATTACAATAAGGGCATAACGAATTGTGGAATACTCGTGTTTTTTATTCAATATGGGACAAACAAATATTTAAACACTAATTTTATGAGCATATTAAATGTAACAAAGAGAACATCAATTATTCAGTTACCAAACTCATACTATTTGATGTTTAGAAAATTATTATCAGCCACCCATTCAATTGCTGCAAATGACAACAATAGAAATCATATATTATTTTAGTGTGCTATGCTCAACATCAGTATGAATCATTGAAAATATATCTATGTGTGTGGTTAGTAGATCACGTTTTTCAGAACATTACATCTAATATGTTAATAATGAAGCTCCTGTATAATGGATGATTTATTTAGAACAATGAAAAACTGTGTTATAACTTCACAACAAATCACTTTTGTTCCACTAACAATAATAAGCTTTCATTAATAAACGCGAAAAATATCCCGAATTATAAAACAAAGTTTAACGAGTCCACGCGATTTAACAACTTAATTTAAAAGTTGAGCCTATAACAGAACTAAAATTTTACCAAAAAATTGTACTACCGCATCTTCACTTTCAATCATTTAGCATTATTTAAATTCCGTGAATAATAACAAAGCGAACGATATAAAATCTGTTATATTTTTCTATCCAATTGCAGCACGTAAAATCAGAGTGAAATAATACACCGTAATTCACGAATTGTTTGAAAGTGGGTGTAAAAATGGAGTAACATTCTGTGCAAGCGAGGTATAAGTAAAGCTCGAAGAACGAAGATACATGTCAAGTGTTGCAGTAGGTGGAAACTTCAAGAAGAGTTGAAAGGGGCGTTAGACCGAGGGAGAAGTACCTTTTAGGAGCTTAAAGATAACACTTGGGTCTGAAACTGGTAGTAATGCGGAGGTGAGAATCACATTGCAAGCTGTCCATTCTCACGAGGGATTGAACCGAACTTATAATACCTGATGTCTCGTGGCACGCTTCTCCCATCATCCCTGCGTTTTGGCCCCTGCAGAGTGCAGGGATATGTATCTTGTCTATGCAGAGTGTCTGCTTTGCATCGCAACATGACATTAATGATTAACGCGCTTGCTGCAGACTCGCTTGATTTTCCACGCTTGTTACCATTTTTGACTCGCTATATGTGTTTTCAACGCAGTCCAATTTCACATACGAACTGCGCATAAGCGAACTAATCGCTCGCTTTGAATCTCTACTGCATAAGCGCGTCATTTAACGTCAGAAATAGTTGAATAGCAATACCCATTATCGTAAACTTACACCTGGATGAACACTTCATTCCGTCTTCGTGATTGGATTAAGCAGATCTCGACAATGTGCAGCAACTCAAGGAAACCAGTGGCAAACTGCACCGACTACCCAAATTAGGTTCATCGCTGTTTCATGTTATTAACAGATTTGCTGCCGGAAGCTTCATTTTTGACTCACTTTCGCACCTAAGTTTCGCACGAACGTGTCGACTTTCTGATAGATTTTCCGAAGTCCGGAAAACGGCTACTTCTCTTTTTTCCTTGTTATTAGTTTCTTTTAAGTTGTGTCTGAATAGTCGTTTCTAGATGTTTCGTCGCTGATTCAATTACATCATTTGGAGCATAATGGCATTAAAAAATAAGTGCGAATTTATTGTTTTTTTGACATATATTGTTGAAAAGTTTTAAGTCAATTGCTTTATTAAAACAATTTCGAGATGGCTGTTTTGAGTGCTTAGTTTTTTATGACCATGTGTTTGTAAATGAAAAAATTAAGTAGTAGTTTTGAAATAAAAAGAAACCTCGACAGAACGCATAGGTATAATTGCTTATTATTTAAGTCCGCGCTTATTTACTGGCACGTTCTCTCAAATTACAGTTTTTGTTAAGATTAATAACAGAAAAAAGTATCAAACCAACGAGTACATAATAATTTCCTGACGCGATCACTTTTCTACTAAGAAACGTCAATTTTGCAATCATTATCGTAATTGCTTTTTTGCCCTAGAAATTTGTTTCTATATATTCACATTTAAAGCAAAAAAAACAATATTCTCAACAAGGAATCAATTTATTTTTTCTAAAAAACTTCATCCTCAACAAACTATAATGATTGTATGTATTTAATTAAATTTTTGTAACTGATTACTTAAAATAATGGTAATTCTTATATATATACAAAATTTATACTTGTATATTATTATAAAT
>JABFQD010000954.1:0-21112 GCA_022817045.1 Psix sp. ZL-2020 | reverse complement strand
ATAATAATAATAATAATAATAATAATAATAATAATAGTAATAAAAACTTAAACATCATATTTGTATATAATAAAGGAAAGGATTAGAAAGAAAATTATTAATAACATTTTTGTTTACATATTAAAATTATATTCAAAATTTCTATGTACAGAAATATAATACATTATTACATATTATTTATATCACTAGTAGTAGCTCCTCCGTCTGCAACAAACAAAAAAAAATCATTAATAGTCTTCTATATAACAAATATTATTATTAAGTAAGTATCTAAAGTTTAAATACTCACGTTCTTCTCTTCTCGAACAAACGGTATTTTTTCAGGAAAATACCGTTTTCACCATTAAGAAAATGAAACTGATGGCTATCTTGTATAGCTATCTGTTTCTCCTCACCCAGGCGGTGGTACAACATTAAGAGCCGCTGCCAATGTGCCCAGTCCGGCTCGACGTTAAAATCAAATGCGTAGTCCAAGCGTCTTCGGAGTTCCTCGTATGCATCCGATTCCCTGTTGTAGTACTCTATGTAGCAATGGTACTCTATGTACCTTATTTGACGCTCCTCTTCATGCTCGTCACACATACCCCACCGGTATGCTGTGACAGCTTCATAGCAACCGAAGCGATTACACAAATCCATTTTGTACAGCATTTTCTGTAAATGAATAATAATAATTATTAATACTATCGAAATAATAATAATAATAATAATAATAATAATAATAATAATAATAATAATAATAATAATAATAATAATAATAATAATAATAATAATAATAATAATAATAATAATAATAATAATAATCCAGTTTTATAATTGATTTATTTAAATAAATTAATATTATTTCGAACTACTATGTTTTAGATAAAATGGATGAAGTCGCCACTGTGGGTTGCAAGCCATCGAATGACTATGGAAATCATGACTTTTTTACCTATCATCCTTCCGTTGACCTAACGATTTTCCTCGACACTAACTGGGATTTCAAAATCATACAAAACATTCTAATGTAAATTCTCCTTTGAATCTTACTGTATTTGTAATATTATTATAACCTTATTGTTATAACCTTCCTTATTAATTTACAGACAAATTTTACAAGCTGTCGAGGTTGGTGCTTATAACAGCAATTTCACTATTTACAATGCTAAAGATGGTAACATTATCATCAACGATACCAACTCTATTTTGGACTTCTATGCATTATTCAATGCCTCTTCTTATGAACGAAGTAAGTAATTGGAATTATAGTTGTATAAAAGTTCTGTTATCAAATATTTGTATGATCTAATGAGGAATTCGTTCATTTAGTTCATGAACGAGGAATAAATATGGCAAAAGTGTTCGGTACTTTGGAACAACTGCAACCAAGAAAATTAGAGAGAGAAAGACGAGAAGGTTATGGAGGTCAAAGGTCAGAAATTATTTTAATAATGCCCCATGGGGATAATTCAGATTCTAATTCAGCATCGTCGTCTTACTATGACACAAGAATGGAAACAATCAGAAGGGACATTCCAGGTACAATCTAATCATAACATTATCTTAGCAACCATTTGCTTGTGAAATGTCTCACCATGTGAGTCATAATGACTAACATGATCTATGTGTGTTTAGATGCTGTAATTTTGTTCTACGTCTATGGAAGTAAAGATCGGTGGACAAGATTCGTATTCGACGATATCAATGATGTGCATTCCTTTAATATTGGTCGAGAAGACACAGTAGTTGATGGATTAGTTTCCAGAATTAAACAAAGTACTATTGAATTTTGATATTTTAATTACTTTCAGATGAATCGTTTTTATTTGATCAATTTTTTATAGTTCCAAAACGATTGATGAACGCCGGTTGTGGTTCCAACTATGCGGAAACACCTTCTAAGCATTCTTATGATGATTATTTGCAACCATATGGCATAAATTTCTATCGCATTCATCCAAATTATTTCTTCAGTGATGATCAAAACAGAGATCCAAAAATCAGGGTAAATAATTTTATATTATGTAAAACGGGAGTAAAACGAGCAATTATTTCCCAGGAAGAAAAAAGCACTCAAGAAAGTTATTGCTCATTTTACTCCATTTTGCCATTTTACACACCATATTTTTGTTAAAAGTGTAAGTAAAATTTTCGTTTTCTGAGAGAGAAATACGTTCTTATACCCGTGGGAAAATTCTCTCCCGAGGGAGAGAAAATATGTTTCTTTATCTGAAAAAAGAGAAAAAACCGTGATTTATTTGTATGTGTTACGGACAAAACTTTTTTGGCCAAAAGTGCAAATAAAAATAACCTTATTCCTGAAAGGATAAGAATAAAAACACATGTTTTTCTC
Organism: Psix sp. ZL-2020; assembly: GCA_022817045.1. Taxonomy (NCBI): domain Eukaryota; kingdom Metazoa; phylum Arthropoda; class Insecta; order Hymenoptera; family Scelionidae; genus Psix; species Psix sp. ZL-2020. The sequence continues at coordinate 18,777 of JABFQD010000954.1, read as the reverse complement.
CCTCGGTAGTGTAAAAACTTGCTGTTCTTACTTTCTAAAGGTATTAAATATATGTTTTATGAGCGTGTATGACAAAATAGTATATTATACAGAGTGCATGCTGCGCATGCGCACGAGTTCAATACGCCATTTTATGTCACTGTTTAGTGGAAATTTTCTTCCTGAGGGCTTAGCCCGGGGAGTAAAATACAGCCTAGGGAATAAAATCAGCCAAATTCCCTATAAACAGTGACATAAAATATTAATTAATGACGCTTTATTCCCCTCTATATGCTGCACCTTGATAAAAATTTATACATATTTTAGATTCGAACTACTGGATCAGGGCCTTTGGAAATTTGCATTCATCGTGAGATCATAAACATCGACACGATTGACAGAATTAAAGCTGCAGGATCTCATTGCAGGAATTATACAGGCAGTTCTTTTGAAATGTCGTTAAAATGTTATGACAAATATTTGATTCGAGATTGTGCACCGTATTACTTCAGTGTTAAATCATTTACTGCATCCTCGTATTCACAGTGTTCAGGTAAAATCTTTTTATTAATTTTTTAATCCATTGTAGATTTTTTTCAACTCATAAGTCGATTATATTTTTTTTAATATTCAATACAATCTAATTTTTACAGATCAAAGATACTGCAGATTTCCGGATATGATAAAGTTCACCTTTTTATACGAAAACCTTGTTTGTCGAAATAGTGGAGTAATGATCTTTGTAGCACCTTTCGCTTTCATCATGATAATGATCCACTACTTTTTATAAAAATTTGAAACGTTTCATTTTATTTTGAATTGCGAGAAAAAACTATCTTGATGAAAATCTTTTTTTCTTGTTTTTCCTATACATTGGTTAAAAGAATAAAATAATGAAAAATGCGTAAATTCTTCTATGACTTTTGATGCTTCAACCAATGTAGGTTAAAAATCCAAATGAATTTCGCAAATCAACTGGATTTTATTTTTTACGGGATTTTGGTAACATGATCAAAAATACATTAGAGGATTTTTATACTTTTTTACTAAACGTATATTAAATATATTTAAAATTGTATTAGTTAGTAAAAGCTAATTTCATTAATTGCAAGTACTCATAACAACTAGTTAAGATCATGTTACAATAAAATACCCAAATTCATGTTTAGAGTTACCATCGTCATTAATATAAGCGAGAGTATGATTTCTATAAGATGCATATATTTTTTGCAATAATATATAACGAACAAGATTTTTGTACCAGATTAAAATTTAGAAGTGATAACAATTCTCGAGTTCAGTATTTATTTTCCATTGTTTATACACATATAAGCTTTTTATACCGTACATTGTTCTCGTATGACATATTGTTTAAATATTATAAAATGTATTTACCATAATAAAAACCTTGATGTATTACTAATTGATTATTATTTGAAATGAAATAATTTTGGGATTAAAAAGAGAGTGTGAACAAACCTTTATCTTGTTTTTATAAAAATCATGATTTTTTATATATGTATTTATGAATGAAATTACAGGAAATGGCCACTTAACCCGAAAGTGGGCGCGCTATGGTCTTTTTGACCAACGGACAAAGATAACCGAATGATATTTTTGTTAGTAAACAAAGACACTCGAAAATGCGTACCCACTTATGGGTTAATCAGAAAAAATAAGTGAACAATTTCAAATTGAAAAATTTTAGATTCCCAATATTTTTTTGGCGTATTCAGAAAGTCACAAAATTTTACATCAACGGGAGTGAGACCACTAATTAGAGGTTAATAAAGGACAAACAAATCAATAAAATTAAAACTTTCTTTATTAATGTAAGATAATGTAGTGTGGTAAAATAAATAATCGAGTAAACTACACTTTCTGACACAATAGATATTATTATAATTATTCTGATCACAACAAAAATACAACTGTCCGATAAATATCCAAGAGCTCTTGGTCGTCAATAAAAAGAAAAGTGTTCGATCGTGGCTCGTTCCATACTGACTCTATTTACCAATTTGCTAACAACTAAAGTATTCCAAACAAACATAGCATTGTTTTGCAGGGCCGTAGCTGAGCTTTCAAGTTTTCCATCCCACAATAATGTAAACGTGCCAATAAATAAAAAAGACCTGTCTCATATTATAAAAGATAGGTCTATTAATAAAATTATTTTAATTGTAATTAATTATTTAACATTGGGACAAATAATAAAATATAAATAAACATTGTTGGCGTCAACTTTTTTAAGTGTCAGCATTTTTGGAACCAATATTAAATTGTAATATTTAAATAAAATTTTGGTATATAATATTTCAGCGTCTTAAAATTTTGAATTTTAATTTGAAAATAAAAATTTATTTTTTCTGACTTTATATTATCAACAAAAAGGTCATAATAAATTACATGAGAACTCACTTTACATTATTACAAAAAATTACAGTATTTCGAAGTGCACAAATATTATATGCATCTTTTACATTAAATTAATTATGTTCTAAATTTATAATATATCAAGTATATATTTGTTTATAATTTACAATGGTCAACCTTTTTTATTTTCTCAAAAAGTTCCGAGACATTTTAACATTATATTCTCTTCATGATAAAAATCGAAATATATCTTGAGGAATAAAAAAGTCATAATTATCTACATTAATTATACCCAATAGATTATTTGTCTATAAGCATCTTACTGTTAAATATCAGTTTGAAGGTAGCGTATAATAGTAAAGCACTGTTACATATAATAGTAATTAGAGTAGAATATACACATTGTGCAATGTACAGTTGCAGTTCAATTTTTGTTAAAGGAAATAATGCATTTTATGCTAAAATACACAATATCATTAATAACTCTCGAGATGATTTTACCGAAAAATATTTTTGTTACTTGTTTATTTTCACATTACTGTAATATAAAGCAAAATTGTTACTTGAAAATGTAATTTTGTACTTTTCATAAAATATTTCATATGTATTTAATGAAACAAGTACAATAATAAAAATAAACTGCAACGATATTTTGAACAATAAAATAGAAGTTTTATATTTTGTAACAAAATTCTATATTTTTGTCAAATCATTTTTTTCAATTTGCAAATATAAAATATACAATTTTAAAAAACTTGACGTTTCATTTTCTTCTGTTGGTCTTTGTTTTTTTCTTTTTCATTTTTCATTGATTTTTGGTGTCTGTTAAACAATATAATTCAAAATTGTTATAATATTTATTAAATTTTATTCTCAAAATACTTTCTTCATCTACCATAGCATGTCAGTTGAAAGTCAATCGATTATAACTGAACTCTGAATTATCGTTAATTTAATACTGATATGTATACTAAACATTAAATTAACTTAATTATTTCACTGAAAACTAATTAAGAAGACTACACAAACTCATTTTGTTTATAGAATTGATTATCATACAAAAAATTTATAGTTTAATGAAATTTATTAGATTATTTGTTTTATAAATTATAAAAATCACAAATGTTTTTATTCAGAAAAACATCTTTTTTGACAATAAAAGAAAAATTACACTCCAACAATTCTTGGAATTAATAAAAATAACTCTTACCAAAATTCTAACACAATTGGCCAAACAAAAGGAAAATTTTAATCTTTGAATGGATTCGTGACGAACGATGATTCTAATTTTTTATTTTTCAATTAATTTTTCATCAGTTTCTTGGTTAAATATTAATGCCGAATTGCAATTTTTCTTACATTGTACAACATAATATTGTTAAAAAATAAATACACAATCAATTCCTTACTAAAGGAAAGAACATACTAGAAAAAAATTAAAAGAAAATTAACAACAAAAAACAAAATTAAAATACGTTATTTTAGTTTAAATGAAAGAACAACAAATTTCCATAGAAAAGTAATCTAAAATCTAACGTTCAAAGTAAACATCATCTTCTAACAAATCAAATCCAAAACATAATAAATATACGAAATTCTTTGTCGATTTTGTGCTTTTTCTAAGCAAAGTAATTTCTTAACACTAATATGAGTCATTATAAAGCGTGATGATTTATTATCGTCAGGCGGTCGTATACCTGAATTGTTTTTGCTATCTAAGAGACCAAAACTACAATTTAAAACTGCGACATTCGAAAAATTTCCTGTCCTCAATTTACACTCTAAAAAAATTTACACGAAAAAAAAATTTTACAAATTGAATCTGTTTAATTGAAATCATTAAAACTTCCAAATTTGAAAAACAACAAATTTTGCAAAAAACAAATATTTAATTTTGATATCAAATTTTGTTGAAATTCCATCGCATTATTACATCAGCTAATAAAACAGTAAAAAATAATAGTAATAAAATACATAAAACTAGTAACAAAAATAATAATTATAACTTGATAATAATTAAATTATATGTTCCATGATGAAACGTATAAAAGCCCGTGATTATTACGCGTAACACAATTAAAATAAAAGTATCTACAGCCGAAATGCCAATCTAATCAGATAATCGTCGCTCCTCTTCTACTTTTCCTGTGACTCGTTGCCACCCCCACTCAAAACTTCATTTTGATTGTATTGGTTTGCGAGTATAAACATACTTTACAGCGACTGTATGACACACCGACGTACTCGATAATCTCTGAATTAGTGTGTATGTGCAACCCCCGACCCATTTTTCTGCCTTGTCCTTTCCCCCTCATCAGCACAGAATACTAAAAGAACAGAATATAGACCTGTTAGATTGTGGAAAAGTTCTTATTTTTGATCCTATCCGATTTCCTATACATCTGTCCTTTTTTAATGATAATGGCGATAAAAAAGAAAAATAGTACATTCGGAGAAATACGTTGTTAAAAAAAACGCCATGTTTTGAGTGATTAAAAAAGTTGCATGTAAAGGTTTTAATTAGCGAGGAATAAAATTTGATTGTGATTGTACATTTTAGTAATTATTAACTGAGGGAAAAAACTGAGTTCATTTAAGATTGTTTTTCTAACGTGTTGCTTTTATGTGTATCAAAATACATATCTATATGGTTCGGTGGAAAAAGCAATGATTCACTTTAATCAATTTGACTGAATTTAAAAACAAATATTTGTTTAACATTTATTTGCAATAATTAATATTTCATGGGATAATAAAAATAGGGATTTATTCAAGTAAATATTCATCGCAATTGTTTGAGTTATTTTTCTCAGTTGATGATGAAAAATTGAATCAACAAATTGAAATAAATTGATGTATTAAATATATCGATTTATTGGAATTGTTCAGAAATACAGTTAATAATGTAATATTCTGATAGTTGATTTGTTGCGTAAATTGATACTTGAAATTTGTAGCAATAATTTTGATAATCATTTTTGTTTAATTGAAATCATATTTTTTGGGCTTATTTAACATATCTTTGTATCTATTTTTCTTTTAATATTGATCGACCAATGACGTTAATTCAAAACCTATATTCTATTAGATGGAAATAACGAGTTTATTTTTCAATAAAACAGTAACTCTGTGCAAAGTTTAAAATACGTATTTTACTTTTAAAATTAAACCAATTAATATTTTTAATAATAAATAATCGATTCCGATTTTTGAATTTTGCAAATAATTATTAAATAATTTTAATAATTGTTAAAAACAAATTTGACTATTATTTTTTCTTTTTTGCATTGCAATACACGTAATGAAATTAATTATAAAAAGTAGGAAATAAGAAGAATCTTTTTCCTGATTTTTGCAAATAAAATTCTATCACAATGAAAAATGTAACATGTAATATAAAGTAAAATAATTCACTAATTACACGACAGGCATAGTTAACGGATCTAATATTATCTTTGTTTACAACATTTTAAAACATGATGTATTTGACCTTCTCTTCATACATTTGTCGATCCTACAAGTAGATTTTAATGTTTTACATGTCTGAACATAACATTTTACAAGCGCAAAAACTTCATTTTTATAATTTTGGTACAAACGCAAGGTGGAAATTTGTGGGGAAAAAATCGAAAGTTCATACACATTTACTGGTGTTTATTTTAATCAATGAACTTTTTAAGTACTCTTTTTAATGAATAAAAAATTGATGAAGGGGAAAATTAAATTACCAATTAGTTTATATCTGATAAGATACTTTAATCTAAAAATTGATTGTTTGGTTCTGCTTTGGATCATTTACAATTTTGTTCAATCACTATTGATTTTTAGTTTCTAAAAAGGCAATAAAAGTCATTCGCATTATTAAGAACAAAGAGGTGTGAAATAAAATGTCTTTTATGATAGGAGTAACTTTAGTACATTCTTTAAGATACAATAAAAGTTACTTTTATTATAACAGATATTTTCGAAATGTCAACTCGGATACTTCAATTATTTATTCTTTGTAGGTTTTACACACAAGAGCAGAAACAGTATATTATGCGACAAGGGCTTCGTTTGAATAGTCAGAAGGTAGATGTCCGCAGCGCATGCGATGCTTTACATATGAAAGGAGAATAAGTGTTGACTTATCGTCCGCGCCAAAGGTGTATGAAATATGTTAAAAAGCTCGCTTCTAGATTTTGTATTAAAACGGATGGAATTCACGTTTCCAATCGTGCAATAACCTTGCATTTGTCAGAAATCGTCACAATTGCAATGCACGCTGTTGCTATTTTGAAATAAGAATAACGTTATTTTAATGAAGGATTAAAGTTGTACAAAGAAATGGTTAAATAATAATTGAAAAAAAGTGTATTTGTTGAAAATCTCAAGCACCAATTAGTCGTGCAATCTTCACAACATACATCCGAAAGGTGAATCCGAAAGACGCGGGTGTAGTGACAGACGCGTGCGTCCCTGTGGCGGAAAGAGCGCGAAGCGTAGCGGCGAGGTCGGTGGGTCTCGGGTCTCAGCATGCGCGGCCGGCTGCGCAGACAAAGGTCGGATTGGCGCGGAGCGCGTTTGGTTCGGCGACTCGGCGTTCGGCTGAGCTCGAAGTACGCGCTACGCTGATCGGTTCGCAGGCACGAGCCTGATACTCCCCGCTTCGAGTGTTGTGTCTCGCTCGCTCCGCGCGCCTCTCCTTTCCCCCACCTACAGGCGGCAAGTGCGCGCGCGCGCTCACCCACCAACACAGATAGAACACGAGCCTCGTCGTGCCCCCTCTCGGTGACTCCGCCGACGACGCTGCGACTCTTGGGCATTTCGCCGGAAACTGACGCCGCGCGAGCACGATCGGCTCTTTCTCACGCCAACTGCACTCTAAGAGGAGCAACTCTCTCAGTCGAGACGGTATCGTCGTTCGCTTCACGTCGACTCGATTCAGAGCAACCAACCCACACACACACACAATGAGTACCAAGGAAAATAACGAGGTCGCGGTCGAGAAGGTCACGGAAAACGACAAACCAGACGCAAAGTGCGAACTCAAAGGGTTCAAAAGGCCAGCCGAGGTAAGTCCGCTCATTTTTTCCGCGATTGATTATTATCTTTTTCTCTCGGTACGTAAGCGCAGCCATACTCCTCTACTCGCATGTTCTTACATACATTTACACAATTGAACTTTCGTTTCTCTAATGTTTCCTCGTCGTTTCGCTATGCTCGCAGGTAAGTGGCGAATTATGTGGGGGAAAAGCGCGCGCGAGGATGCCGGCCGGCGATTCGCTAGTGCCATTTTGCACGTCCAAACTGACGCCGCCATCATCGGGTCATTTTCTGTGCGGCGCCATGTGTCGTCGCGAATCTTACTCGCGTTTTTGCTACCGCCGCGACGCGTCGCGTCGCGCGACGCCATGGCCGATGTCACACCGGCGCGTGCTCTTCGGCCTCCGCGGTCGCGCACGCCATGTTTCCCGCCATTTTTTCGCCGCTGCGCGGCCACATTCTATCTGCTCGGCGGCAACGGACGCCGCATCGTAAGCGACGCCACACGCCGACGGAAAACTCTGGAAAAGTCCCGCCGATCATGCACCGAACGACTCCGCGTCCGGAAAATAGAACTGCCGCCATTAATGGCCGCCGCGTCCTCTCTCTCGTCAATAGTCTCGCTCGCTCGTCAGTTTCACTTCTCTTTTTTCATTGGCTTATTTCTGTTTTCACGAATCGTCTATATATTCGTTGGACCAACATTTGTTAATTGACTTTCAAATTATCAACTTCTTAGAAATGACGCGGCCTTTATCTCCTTTTTATCGATTTATTGATTCCCGCTTTTTTCATTGTAAGCCGAGTTTCAAAATTCGTTCATCCAATTCATAGAGAGGATAACTGCGAAGGCATTGTTACGTTTGAAAAGGGCTATTCTACGCAAAATGCAATATTTTAACCGCAAAAGTCGCCCCGGCGGCCCACGCAAAGCTGAGTCACGTGGTCGCCCAAATCGGCCTCCATCTTAAATTCCCACGCGCGGCCCGCTTCGACGCGGCCGTTACGAATTCATGATATCGACCGCGCGCGAAATCAACAATTTACGCTCGTCTTGGATTAATGGCGTCGCTAATTTCCTCTCTCTCTCTCTCCCTCTCTCGCGCGTCCTACTGCTTCAAAGACGCCGCGCGGGAGAAAACGATGAGACATTTTTTTTACTCGAATCGTGGCGCAATTATGCGCGCGAAGTAATAACCGCGGGTCAATTACAATAATCAAAATGTACTCTCGTTTTAACGTATAATGACTTAGCATTGACCCAAACTCGCTTATGTCAGTCCAAAATTGTTATGTTATTTCCTCATTTGTGGAAATAACAAAGATGGAGACGAAAGCGTGGTGTCAGTGGTAAATCAGTTCCCGCCTTAACCGACGCAGTTGTTTTTAGAAGACGCGCAGGGCTGCCAACCCGATATCAAGGAATCGCACAATGGGCGTCATATTTTTCGTACAAACCATCGTTACGTTAAAATGTCGGCCTGCCTATAAAACGAGCAACTATCTTCAAACATCCTTTTCCCGTAAATGGCAAACTTTCGTCGGGAAATACATTTTTAACCGTCGCTGCACTCGTTACGAGTCGTTCATCTTCGTAGCGAGGTGGACACTGCGAACGTTTATTTATAAATCATGTTATCGGGATTTCATTTAAGACACTGCTGACCAATCGTTTGATTGGACTTATCAATTGAAATGATGAGTACATTATCCTGGCATTGGGCGCATCGCCTTGTTTATACAACTTTTCATGATATCTTTGTTCTGGATATAAATAACTCATAATTTCGTTAACAACCGCACGATATTGTCAGTGCACGCGGCTTCTAGAAACCGCGCGCTTTCCAGTCGAGAAATTGAATGGCTCTTACATGCACCGTCTATAATTTTTGCCGGCGTGCTTGTTTACCTCGAAACATCTCACTTCATTTGAATATCTCGAATAGCAATGAGAGAATAATACAAAACCATTTCTAACGTACAAGCAATACTTCCTTCTCTCATTTAGATTGTCTTCTTGGTACCTCAGCCTAATTTGCCAAGCTTTCATGTAGCTGTCGCTGAATTGCCTTTATTTCTAACGCAATTAACCGCCTTATCAATGTCTCCCTATCAATCAAATTGTAAAGCCTCGTCTCACCGCGAATGACTTCTTCCCAGAATCGCTGTTTTACAGGTTATGTTTCGCGGTAGCTTGGAATTTGATATGATTCAAGATCTATAGATAACGCTAGAACCGAGACTAATCGAATACAGATAATGACACGCTACAGCATTATCTCGATTTTCACTTGAGCTATTTGGTTCCGTTACGTAATTATAAACAGATAAACCTGGTCTGCAATACTGAAAACAACTCCATCAGATACTTGGATTGATAAATTGGCTAGATCGCTGATAATATTGGCTCGTTTTTTCGTCGTGTCGTCTGCTTTTGTAAAGTCGAATTCTAATGTCTCCGGTCGGCGAAGGTGAGAAACGTGGATGGATCAATGGACTTTATTAACTAGAAATAAACAATCAATACTCGCCACTCGAGCACGTACGCAAGTGGAATGAGTGCATAACGTGTAACTCTACCTCGACGCCCAAGTTCTACCAGACTTCCTGGTGCTAAAGATTGCCAGGTGCCTCGGTGTCTCCCTTCGAGCGGGATTAGATAACAGTGCGCCCTACCATGGCAGCCATGTTCGCGCGCCAATCGACACAGCGTTCGTCCTTCGTCCCCGGGCATCCGTTCATCCCATTGGCTAATTCCCTTTTATTCCCGGCGTGTCATCTTTACCGTGCCTAGCTTTCATGCAATCTGCCTTCAAAATGAACCAAGATGCAATTTTCTTAATGACACTGTTCAATGCCATCATACTAATTACACCTTTCTCTGTTGCGCCATCTTCAGTTATATAAAACAATATTGAATTTATTGAGTATTCTATTGTACTGAGGATGTAGCATTGTTTAAACAAGCTGTATTCCTTTTTCACTTCAACCCTTTCAACTTTAATGCCGTATTCATTTTAATGCTCTGGCAATCTGCGAATCTCTTTGATTTTGCACTCATGAGGTCGAAAGGATTTCCATCCTGGAATAGAGAGTAGGCGTTGGTGTTAATGAATTCTCCATCCCTTGGATTTCGGATGTGTGACAGTCACAAAGATAGTCAGCGGTGTCTTCTATCCTTGTCAGTCGAGGGTCAGACAGAGACGGCGTCAGCGTTGTCAAACTTTTGGCGCAGTTTGACTCAAGGGGAGGAAACAAGACAAGCGGTAAGATGGCTCGCTGCCCCCTCCCGGCTTTTTCAACCGCGTCACGCTCCCTTACTTCCTCTTCTCTCACTCGCCGGCTGCTCGCGCCCTCTCTCTCGGCCGGAGATGGAGGGAAGCAGCCGCCCCTCGGCCCTTCGCGTCTTTGCCCTATTCCTTCATTCCAATGAGCGCGTGTTCCACCAACTCTCTTTTTATTCTAATATTTACGCTCGTCCTCCTGATCGCTTCGCGGCTCACCGAGAACACTTTGTAGGCCATTTTTCTTTCTCGGTCCTTTTTCATTGTCGTCACAACTGTGCTCACTTGATGGACATAGGCAGACGTGATGCATGATATGTTTAGACTCCATCGAGAGGCTATAAATAATTGTTTTGGATATATGGAAACTGTACTTTGGAAGTGTAGTCTAGATGCTGCTTTTGCTGATTCGCAATTCTATGTTGTAGATTAAGGTTATTTTGTAAAGAGAGCAGATGAATCAATAAGAAACAACTGGTTTATAAATAATTGATGCAGTTAGTGACGTATATATGACACCTTTTTAATAATGTATTCAAAATTGAGTTTCTTGAATATTCAAGTAAAATTGTGTTCAAATATAATATTTGATTAAAATAATATAAGCAGCTTAATCTTATTTAATATATTGGCAGTGTTTAGGTATCTGGTAAGCCATTAAGATTGAAAGATTACATCAAAAGTTTCTAAACACCAGCTATACAAATAATTACAACTTTACAAAGTTCAGTTTCATAGTAATGTCTATCATTAGTGCTGTGTGTAACTATAAAGAAACTACATGGAAACTTGTGTTTCAATAACAATGACACTACACAAAGCCTGCGCCACATAGAGCATTCGTTGAATTGAAAAAAATTGCATGACTCATGAAAAATGTCGATAAATTTTGCAAATTATCTATTGATAACTCAGGTGATAATAAAATGTATTGTAATTGCAGAAAGAGAATGAGGAGCCGAAGAAACAGAAGAAAGAGGAGAATGGCGACGGTGAAGTAGAGGAAGAGGAAGTTGACGAAGAGGTTGACGACGAAGAGGAAATCGAGGGTGAAGAAGAAGATGACGAAGATATTCCGGAAGGAGAAGAAGATTTAGACGAGCGCGAAGGTGAGTTATAGGACGTGAATAGAAACTGAACGACCACTGATTCGTAATATTAACGATCACTAATTCACTGATTTATTTTCAGACGAGGAAGTAGACGCGGAAGAAGAGAGTGAGTGTGAACTTGACGACGAAGAGGAGGACGCATAATGAAAGAACGACCCGCGTCCGATGTAAGTAAGAAAGGGAGGCACAAGCGCCGACGGTTCCATCGTCCCTCAAGATTGTCGACAGTCTTCTCAGCAAACTTGCTCTCATATTGAGTGGTTGGTAGCGATGTTGATGATCAGAAACACACACACGAACACACAGAGATACACACACACCACGCCCTGTTGAAGAAGCATCGTCTGGTGGCCTCCCGATCTCTCTATACACACAAATTTAAAGAAGATGGATTACAGAAAAAAAGACAAAAAGCATAAAAAAAAGAAAAGAAATAAATAAATGATAAGCTATGTCGTCACCTTGCCAGAGTTGCGCCGGGCCGACGCGCGTTCGCAGCCGCAATCCTACGGGTCTTGGCTCCACGCAATTCTGGCTTCCTAGCCTTCACCAAATACTTGCTAGGTCGTTTGACGAGAAATCATCAGTTCGCCCCTACTCCCACCCCCTCTCGATCCTTTTTCGAAACGAAAGGAATTTTGGTCTCCGGCTCAAGATCCGACAAAACTTTTTTATCTGCTGATTGACCGAACTTGAATGAACTGTATTGAACAATGAAGAAATGCAATGGAATGAAACTTTTTGGACAACGCAGACAAGCAAAAGCACGCGGTTCGAACACGAACCACCTGTTAAACTGGTAATCGTCTGATGTTTCGTCGTGGGACAGTTTTATATTTTGAGGATGATTGAAGGATTGAACAGTCGACAACAATGAATGCAACAAATGCAAAGACAAACATTTGTGACGAGAAAACTTATTTAATATAAGGAAAAGCTCTATTGTATTTAAATAGTGTAAAATGGACCACTGTGGGTGATTTAATATTACGGATTCTACGTTTGATCCATTCTTTTTATTTTTTATTTCGTTGATCTTATACTACCCTATTCTTTGCATTTTGACCCCCCCCCCCATTCACCTCAACATTTTTCTAGACCTCCTTTTTTAATTAATTATCATTCATCAAAGATCTACACAATTATTAATTTTACAATCAAAATTGTTTCGATTGTAGTTCAGCGAAAATGTCTCTCACCTAGTGCGCGTGACTGAGTTATTATACTTTTCTCTTGTCATCAAATCGATATGTATATGTGTGGAACGAAGTGTGTCAACGCCGAGAGCACAGAGCTGTACGTCATTGACATTCGAACGATCGCGATCGATTTAATTTATACAAAATAAATAAAATTGAAAAAAAAACAACAATGTTTTTATGACTCTTGCGTCTTTTTTTTCTTTCTTGCAACTTCACCCGACTTTGTGCTCTCGCAAAGTTTCGAAAGCGCGAACTCGGATTTAACGCAATTCGTTTTTATGCGATGTTATACCCTGGCGGCGAAAACGACGTTAATGGTGCACTCATTCACCAGCATTGCATAATATTTACATAGCATGCATACAAAATTATTTATAATTATTAATTGATTAATAATTAATTCATTCAAATTGTCGATAAAACTGGATGCTAACTTTAATGTAATCACAGCGATAATTGTTGGCTACAATTTGAGTATAAGTATTTTGTTCTCTTTTTATGGCGGAATCATTTTTTTGATCCAAATACTTTGAGCATTTCCTTCCGCCATCTTTTTTTTAATGTTTTAACCCTGTTGACAAATTTGACCGACACATATGATTCAATGAACGGTCTTATTATTTCTTAAGCATTATCTGATCCCCCTCACCCAGCCTCAACTTTTTATCAGTTGTATATTATGTTTTGAAATTGAATTGCGACGTATGTATCAAATAATGAATGGAATATGGGAAGAAAAAGGACAGACCGACGATGAAAATTGTACAAAAGCAAAATATATACACGCGGCAATACGAAAGCAATCGATTCCTGAAAGAGTGCACGATCCTTTGAATTAATTTGCTTTTTTTATTCTGGATAGCGGGAAGATTGTGCGCAAGTGAGAGATAATCTCTGACAAATGTCTTTGTTTTGTTTTCAAACATTCGTACTTTTGTCCCCTCCCACTACCCCGTTTTTTAAATACAATCAATTTTTTTTCCAAAGAAAGCAAACGAATTATGATATCGACAAGCAGATACGGTGTAAAATAACACAAAATTTTCCTCTGTATCTACTGTCTTTTTGACAGTATGTGGATCGTTATTTTGAAAATTTGAATGAAAAACATATTAGAGGCCGAATTTTCTTGTGATTTTAGAGTAATTTTTCTTTTTGGGATTTGGATTAAGAGATTGTAGTCTTTCAAACGTGACTTTTTTTCTAAGGAGGAAAGAGGGGTGCTTGCCGGTAGAGTGTAGCTATTTATGCGCGCGAGAGAGTGAGAAAGAAAAAAAACGAATTATCCCAAAAGAAAGATGAGAGCGAAAGAGAGAGAAAGCAACCACATTTAGTGTACAAATATTTTTGAGGAAGTAGGTATATATCGTTAAATTATATTTACAATAACGAGATACGAGCAAGGTAGTGTGTTTTTAGACAATTCAACTAAACGCGATGCGTTGTGACGTTTGTACATGAAAAACGTTCAAGCAGAGCCACTTTTTCATTTACTTCAGCGTTACACGAAAAACGATCTATTTTTTCTCTTCTCGCATTTGAGTACTACCTCTAAACTAGAGGAGAGAGAAAAAATGATCGATAAGATAAACCAAAAAAGTATGAAATTCAAGCGTCGGTTTTCATTCGATGCTGAATTTCAACCGCGAATTCAGGCAAACAAACAAAGGCAAAAAATTAGTCGTTTGAATTATTTTAAGACTGAAGTTAACGATGCACCTTCGTCATTTATTATTTATTCAAAGAGGCAGACTTTTGTATGAAAAAAGTAATTAAGGAAAACAATTGACAAATATTTTAAAGTGAATAAACAATTGGTCAATGAAAATCAAGAGATGACATTTCTTTTTGAGGACTTTTCATTTCATCGAGTGAACAAATATATATATATATACACACACACGAGATGACTCAACAATATTGTATGAAATCATTGTCAGTGTGATCTCTAAGAGATTAGTAAATAATTTATATATATATATATGTAATAAAAGTTGTTGAAGTTACATTAGAAGAAGGAAAAAAGGAGAAAAACAACGGTTCTTTTCGTAAACTGTAAACCATTGATGCCAGATTTCTATTTCTGTCTTTATCTCGGCGAGACTTTCCCCGCGCCATTAGTTTTACTAAACGTGTATGGGAAATTTCGCTGATTTTATATCTTATTTCGGCTGGCATTGCTGCTAAAAGCATTATTTTTCGATCAAGCGAAGCCTTGGAAAATGCGTCGAAAAATGGCTATTGTGAAACCGCTTTACAATAACTTTGATACTAATGCGCGCGAGAACCAATCGATACGTTGCATTTCCCTTCGCGCGAGTCAAAAGAAACAATGTTTTTGGTATGGCGAGTTTACCTAAATGTATCAACTGAATAAAACCATTTTTTCATTCAACCGGCCAATCTTTATCGTTCAAACTTGTTGAGTCTGCTGTCTCGCGTGACGTCGCCGACTTTTCCGAATAAACAATTTCACCCCACTCTCGTCCTCAGATTATGTACCAGCCACACGAATATGAATTGGATCAATTATGATGAGATTCTCAACGAAGGTCAACCAAATCGTGAAATTTCCTCGTAATAATTCATTTTTATTATAACTGGCATGTCGGTAACGCCGCGCTCAATCCTTACCAACCGAATAACTGGAGTCACGTTTAACATTTTTCAAGTTATATAATGCTCCATTTCATTATCATTATTCTCGTATTGATCTCAAAAACCTTTATTAATAATCGTGAAAACATTATTTTTAACATTAAAAATGTTCCAATTTTTTCATCGTTAATTCATTTTGATTGTTAGATAAACTAATGTATAATAGATGTTTGCTGAAAAACGTCCGTCAGATTTGAATTTGATTCGTAGGTTTCTACTTGATAGATTGACTCGAGAAAATATCATTAAATAATTTTTCAGTCACATCTTTTAATAGATTCAAATTATTATTCACAATCTACGCTGCACACAAAATATTGCAATTCTGTAACGGTCTTTCGACCTTCGTCCTCCCTCCACTTTATTCGTCTGCGAATCCTCGTTATCTCTGTTTCAGCTTTTTTCTAAGTAAAACGATCCTTGATTTGATTATTTTTAGTCAATTTTTATCCTCCGCCGTTTATGCTCAATAATAAATTATTAACGAACTTGAGATTAATATTAATAACAGTGAGGTTGGGCATGCGCGTGCGTGAAGCACGTGCCGCTGGCAAACACGTTTCAACAATGGCGCAACTGAATTCTTCCTCCTTGTGGCAATCGATTTTGCCCGAATGACAAACTGACCGCGTCACCGGTTCGCGATGTCACGCGAACAAATTCATCCACTCCCCCCTGCTATTTTTTGAACACCAACGACCATGGATTCATGTGAAGTTCCCATGCACATTGTTAGAAGATCGAGTTACGCATGAAACATAAATTAGAGCTAAAGATGAATGACGAAATGAGTTTCTGATGAACGAGAAAAACGATCTCGTAACGTAACAGTTTCTCTTAACCGTCCGGCAATTCAAAATAATCATAAAAACGTCTCATTTTTTCGCCTCTTTAAACAATTTTTCCGAGTCGCATAGTTAAACTCCATTTTAAAAATACTCAGATACATCAAATTTACAAGCAAAATCAGAATTTCACCATTTCTGCTAGAAAGAAGAAAACAAACTCATTCATACAAACATCAACAAAAATAGCATGAAAGTACCGGCTTAGCTTATTAGGATGGCTGTAAATGCTTTGGGCATTCATTATTTTATAATATTTAAAGATATTATATTTCTCCCTACCCCTTGTATCTATATTTAAAACAGGTCAACAGTTTAAAAATCAACAAGAGTGACAAAGAAAAACTAATTGTTGAAATATTACGTAAACATAGGAGAATGAAAGTACTGGTGCATATGTTTTTGATAGACTTTATTCGGAAAGATTAAATCTGTACATATATTTTGCTCTTTTGTGCCCAAGCTTTTTGTATTCGGCTGTAAGCGATTAAGAGGAAATTTCAGGAAAATGTTTTCAACCTTTATAGATCGTGCACACTCTTTTCATTCGCCGTTTCTTTCCTTTATGACGCGGCTTCCGCTTATTACACTTTTTTAGAAAGCGGTTACAAAGCATATTGATTGGTTTTGCTGTTTACGACTCTGCTTGCAAGTTCATTTTTTGGTTTTCCCCTAATTTTTTATGAGCCATCCAGACCTTCGGCGCCTCTTTGCATTCTAAGATAACATTTTTCATGATTTATAATGTTTCTGGCAACGTGTATCAACATCTGCCGCAGGTCTAAAACAAATGAAAAGACGAAGACGATTGCCTCGGACCAGGAGTGGATTTTTAAGGTTCCTCTAAGTTGAGTTGCAGCTGCAGAAGGAGAAACATTTTTTTTCGTTTCCTTTGACATATTTATATCATTAATTATAGAATGTCAAAATAAATAAATCATTAAAATACTTAATTAAATTAAACTAATGATCAATAAAAAACTTAATACATGCAATTATTTTGTTTTACTTAAAAAGTTGATTTCAAATTATATATTTATATTATGACAATTTGTTAATATGTAATGAAAAATGATTAATATGTAATAATTACAAAACTTATACTTTAGGATGGAAAAGTTATAATGGAAACATTTACATTCCAAGATAATTTTGCTGAATATATTGCCAGATGGAGTTTTTAAGTTCAAATAAAAATGTTGGTTTACAGTATTTTGTTTTTATTATTTCTTTCCCAAAAAATCAATAACTTTCAACAGATAAAAAATATGATAAAAAATGTACTATAAAAATTATTAACGAAAATAGAAAAAAGATATTACAGGGTTATAAAAATAATGTTACCGACTGAAATTCAAAGTAATATCAAAAGTGGTTTTTATTTTGTTTTTCAAAAATTAATTGAATTTGTATAAACATATAAAATATCATTTCTTTACCTGTAAATATTCAGGGCCCCTATGATATTCATCACTTACTCAGTCGGCAAAGTAGAGCACAACATTCGGATAAAATTTAAAGTTAAATATAGTAAAATAGGATGAAAATGTCTTTTAATTTTGTTAAATTAGAGTAAAAAAGCACTTTTAAATTATTTTTCATATTGATCATAATTTGTTTAAATTTTACAATTGTGGCAGCCCTGTGTAGTTTCATTCATAGAAAATTGCCAACGACGCCAACTAGAATATCGCCCAGAATTTAACACAATCCGTATTCCGGGGAAGTCAGGAAAAGTTTTCTCTCATTCCTCTTCGGACAGTTGTTCCACTAAGTCATTCAACGAATTTTATCTAATTGATTGTTTTTGGTCAGATGCATTTTGAATCTACGACCTTTGACTAATACGGTTGGTGTTTTTTTCTTTTCGAATAATTTTGTAAAATGTAAACAAACTATTTTTAACTAGTAATTGATCGTCAATTCGTTATTGAATTATAAAAACTTTATATACTTTTTGAAGGTTAACATAATCACGATATCTTTTGTCGTTTTTTCTCATATTTATAAAATGTAAATATTTTGGTAATTCAATGACACGTGATTCTAGAATGATTGAAAAAAAATATTACTTAGGATTTATGCATTAATGAAAATTATTTTTTAAGTTTCGTAGTCACTGTTTTAAATATTTGTTTATGTTCATTGTTGCTAGAAAAACACTGTATACATAGAGGTACCAAAGCGTATTGTTTATAGTTAAAAATTATAATTTAATTACGCAATACTTTCTAACTAATAAAAAAATATGGTTATTAATACGTATTTTTGATTATTTCCTGAAATTTTTCATTCA
>JABFQD010000953.1:0-21115 GCA_022817045.1 Psix sp. ZL-2020 | reverse complement strand
GAAACTTGCATTTATCGAGAAACACAGAGAAAATAATATATCTGTCAAACTTCCAAACATTAGATACAGGTTCATACGGCGAAACACAAGAATTCGTAAACTCGAGCTAAACATACATTAAACTCTAGTCGAGCAAAACAACGTGTTCGGTAACTGTCAAAATACCAAAACAAATAACTCAATTTAATTCGGATTTCATTTGATTTAATTGTTCAAATGAATCAAATTGAACAATAAATGAATGAATGAATGATAATTGTCAATTATATTGGTCAGACGCTGACCAGACAAAACATTTAAACATTAATACAATTTAAATAATCCTAGAACGCTAGTTTTAACATTCGATCGGACAACGAATGCAAACACTGCTTTACGAACTGATACTTGGTATTGCATGCAGTTGCGAGCGCCCAAAATTTTGAGTGACTTTACGCTTAGACTTAGCGGAGAGACACCTAGTCACATGTAAACAAAGCACACATAATACGAAAATAAATGAGCTCGCAAACAATACAATAACAATGCAATATGTATTTTAGATATAAAAAGGCAGTGAATTAAAATGAATAATTAAATCAAATATTTGAATGAAAATTGAATAAGTGCAAAACAAAATAGACCAAATAGAAAATATCAGTGAAGTAAATGATTATTGATAAGAATAATAAAAAATAATCAAGTTCAAATAAATTCAATTTCATATAGCTGAATATTGATAAAACCAATGGCGCTAAAAGCAATTGAAGTTTGAGCTCAAAATCTGCAAATCCACATTAGCGATCCAACGACAACCAAATTCAAAACTCACTCGAACAACAAAAGAATTTAATCTACAATTAACAACTCTCTTTTAACTTTGTTGCAGCCTTTTTATAAATTTTTAAGGAGTGGGGATAACCACAATTTTTCCCCTAATTCACTCAAATTTTGGCAGGAATAAACAAAGACAATAACATACAATTACGACTTAGGGAACATCAAAATAAATAAATATTATATTACTAATAATCTTTCACATGACACTGGTTAATTTCTATTCCCCAACGTCTTCCGCGTGGAAATGCGCTGGTTGGATTTTCATTTCCCAGGGTCATCCGCGTGGAGGTACACTGGGTAGATCTTCGGCCCTCAGGGTCTTCCACGTGGAGGTGCACTGGTTGAACCTTTATTCCCCAGGGCTTTTTATTTTATTAATTGTCTTTTTTAATCGCATATGGCGCAGATGGTGCAATGGATTTGCACTAAAAAAAATCGGCATTGCCGAATCGTTTCGGCTGCTTTTCATTTCATGCCCCATCTTTAGGTTAAAGTGAACTGTTACTGAGTTGAAAATCGACAGATATTCCACCTTAAGTCCGCTAGTTGTCGCTGTACACAACGTCAGGCGTAGACGGAAAATATATATATATATATATATATACGGTAGCGGCGTCTTCTTCTTTTATTTACTTCAGTGACCTAGAATACGCTACAGTGACCTTCAATAGGAATAACGTCAACGACACAACTCATAATATTTGCCTTGATTTTTAAGCTTTTTAGGTATTATAATGTGATCAGTACTGCCTCCTCCATATTGATAACTTGACCTACAATATTACAAAAGAAAAATGTATTATTATTTCTGATTTTATCAGTTGCCAGCATTTTTGAATGTACAGTTAATTTATTCTTACGATATGGTAAGCCATTCGCTTCTCTCTGGATTCTTGTCTCCATAAGCAATTGGTCGATAGCTTTGCAATTATTCGTACCTTGATTGCAAACAGTTGCGATAGGTTCGGGACCGCATTGAACCAACGCAGCAACATTCTGCTTGATGCAGTTGACCAATTTACCTGCTGTGGTTTAATGTAGACAGACGTTGTACAAAAGAGGCACCTTCCATTCAGTTCGTGCACCTCTGACTATAAACACCAGAGCGTGTTCAGCCAGCTTGGTCTTCTGGGAGACTTTGTATCGCTAGTTAATTTTCCTTCTTTGTCGAGCAATCCAAATTCACTCCAGTATTCGACATGCACTTCATCCCAGAGCAAAGAACAAACTTTGTCTCGGGGTTCTACAGTGCGAGAAATGCATTCACGCAGAAGCCGGAGTAAAATGTTGTTGATGTCAAGAATTAATGGTATCTGAGTGAGCAGTTCACTCAAGCTTCGAGGATCAGGAAGAGGAGAAAAAAATTCTAAAGTAGACAAACGCTTTTGAAGACATTTTCCACATAGTCATAGCCAAGATTTTTTTTCAGTAGTAAATCTCCGGCCCTAACATGAAAAATAAAAATAAATTCACGTATCAAATAAGAAATGCGAGAATGAAGCATGTATGAAAATTAAATTTCATTAAAGATTCACAAGTCAGGTTAGAATGTCTATTCATTCCTGAAGCATTTTAGATTAGCTGATGATTTTTTTTTTCATCGATTGCAAATTTCCTTTTGAAAACATGATATTTGCATTCCTTTTTTTGTACTTCGTATAAAATAAACTTATTATTAACTGAAAGTACTGTTCTCTTTTAAGTTAATATTATAAAAAACTTTAGGTTCACTTATATACTAAATGATGCAAATCCGATAAATATTTTAAGTATTTTTCTTACAATATATTAAATTGTAATTTTTGCTGTCAAAATATAGTACTAAAATTACTTAACTTAGAATATGAATATGAGCAATGAATATAAAAGTAGAAACATAGTATTTATTATACGTATTATCTAACAAGGTGCCATGCAAGGAAAGGTATTTGATGATAAATATAAAATGGACAAAAATTTTGAAACTCTTTTATTCTATTTATTAAATTTTCCGTTGTATCTTAACCTAACAATGAACAATATTTCGGCAACAAAATAGCTATTCCTAAAAATAAGCTTCGCAGATCACGCTGTTTGAAGTCAGATTTATTGCAAATGCAATTAAAAGATAATTCTTTTTGCAATCTTCGAATACTTACAGCAGTATCTTTTGATTGGTTTTCACTTTCAATAATTAATTTAAACCTGTTTTTTTTTCAGAAGATTCTTTTCAACCATATCGAAGACACTCCGCTGCACATCAGTCATTTCCTCGTACAACGCTTTCCTCTGGTCCCTCATTGTCCGTTCCTTCAATTGGTCCTTCAGCTTCTTCATGACTCCTTCACGCGGGGGACGCGGTCCCTTCTGTCTGGGCCGCGTGCTCAGGACCTACCAGACGTCTTCTTTCCTCCGGAGTTAACTCTAACTCCGCCATCAAAGTCTCGGTACCGTCAATCAATTGAATCCTAACAGTCGCGTCCGCGCCGTTCCCATCCGCTCCAGGTTCTATACCTGGGGCCCTGACGTCGCGACTTGAAATCACCGGGTTCGCGAGAGTCGGCAAGCTTATCTATAAGGCAGCTACTGCCAACTCCTCCAACAAACTCATCGTTTTCGCTCGGAATCCATATATACATACATACATATATATATATATTTAATCCTCCGGATCCATCTGACCCGCTGCAACTAATAAGAAAAAAATAAATGCGCACAAGTCTACTCTGAATTTCCCCAAGGCTACCTTCTGGGTTCAGCCTATGTCACCCCAAAACCCTAATCAACTCGAGTGGCGCCAAACGTTGCACCCATTTCGCAATTTCCCCTTCACTTATCAACTGCTCGGGTAACTCTGCCATTTTAAGAAGGACCCGACTCTCACAGGGCACACAATACAAATGACAGAATACAAACTCTAACTTGGAACTACAATAGTCAAATAAATCAAATCAAATGGCCAATTTCAATGCGCGCAAATAGTCAAATTTCGTTGAATCAATAAACAGTATTCAAAGTCTTGCCAGGTGAAGGAGTGCAGAGGGTCGTATTTTACGCCCCAATAAGTACCACACGCTTGCCAGCATCAAATTCCCGAAATCTCTCTCACGCTCGTTTTGCTCAAATTCTGAATCATGTTAAATCGAAATAATCATATCCAATTAATTTGAAAAAAAAACTTTATTTTGATAAACAAACCAAAATACGACCAATGCCCGTCATTCACCAACGGGCCCCACGGTACGCGCCATTTGTAACACGGCGCGCGACCACTAGGACAGACAAGGGTCGCACGGACACCGGTTACTGGGTTTTCGGGGTTGAACGTCAGGTCGTTTTCCCCAAAACGACTAAAGGAAGGAGTTCGGGTATTTTACCGGCTCAGTCGATGGAATATGAGGTACAGTTGACAAAACAAATAAAGTAACATTCTATCATTTATCGAGAAAACATTTATTTATTCAATGATCAAAATATATGACGCCACGGTTTTACTCCAGCTGGCGCAGCTCCGGGTCCACTGGCTCGTAATACCATCTGCAAATTAAAACAAGGGTTCAGCATTGTTGCTGGGCCTTGCCACCATAAACGGTCGACAGGCACTACTACAGCTACACCAAGCAATTCGGGAAACCAAACAGCAAGCAAGCAGAAATGTTTCTCAGTGTTTTGTACTGGGACCGGCGTTCGATCACACGCGCTAGTCGATAACGGAGCCGGCATATTAAAGAAAACAAAACATCGTCTTTTTGCAAGAAAGGATTCTAATCGTAATTTCTGAAACCAGAACATAAATTCGAAGCATCAATTTCTCCAAAATAATATTCGAGATTAGCTGAAAACGCACCAGCCTTGTTTGCTGCACCGGTCGGATATCGGTGCTTCTCAAACTCGTAGGCTGAATTCAAATTTAATATAATTTAGAGCATTTTGCTCCGTTTTATTCTCTTATCATCATTATCTGTTATTAGCGCGTCAGCTGATTCCAATTTCGAAATTTCGTGTCCGATTATTTTTGACGTTTGTATACGTCTTTGTCTTTCGTGTCGAAAAACGAATTACGCTCTTTTTCTATTATTTTAGTTTCCGTCATTTTTTGATTAAATGATCAGCCGTCAATTCTGGTAGCAGAATTTATCGGTTTCATAATCGCATGAAATTACCAAAAGCCGAACCAGCGCTTCATATTCATTGCAATTAGTAATGAAAAGTTGTTTATTGTAATGAACAATTTTTTCGACTAAAATTTTGAATATAAGATTATTATTGGTCCTTCGAATTTTATTGTGTTTCGCACAAGCACAATTATTTACCTATGAGCAAACACAAAACAAACCATATGCTAAAGAATATGTTTTATTTCGGTTTTATAGTTTTACAAACAATTACGGGATACATTCTGATTTTGAAATTCTATAAAATTTAATTCGTAATTTAAGATAAGTTTTTGTGATCATTTCGAAGTAAAATTGCAAAACAGTTTTGCAGCTGTCTCTCCGAGATGAAGCGAGAGCATCGGAAGAAGATGTGTTCTGCTGTTTCACATTCATTGCTGTTAGGGTATACCGCAGTCGTTTCCAGTCCAAACATAGCTAGGTAAGCACGGAAAGGTATAAGTTAATTATACGGTCAAGTATAAATCTACCTCCCCATGCTTTCTCAAAATCCATGTCTCAATTTTTTGGAATCAAGCGATGGGTCCATCGACCATCGCTTGAAGATTCCCATCGTTGTTACCAATTCATAATCGCCTCTTTCTTCTCCCTTGATAACTCCGAAGACCATGCATAGCCGTCAGGAGCGCGAACCAGTTGGTAGATTTTCCTCTTTTCGTCCATCACCAGTT
The DNA here is from genome assembly GCA_022817045.1 of Psix sp. ZL-2020. NCBI lineage: Eukaryota > Metazoa > Arthropoda > Insecta > Hymenoptera > Scelionidae > Psix > Psix sp. ZL-2020. The sequence goes on along the minus strand of JABFQD010000953.1, from coordinate 15,471 downwards.
GGAAAGTGATATCACAATTTCCAACGGCTCAGGTAATGGTCTCCCTATTCCTTCTTCCTGTCACTAAAACAGCCTCGAGAAACAGATGAAATGAAGCCACTTGCACCAGCCATCCAGAGACCGAAAGTTCGCAACTTAGTAGACTGGCAAGACCCGATATCCTCATTGTCAAGATTAAGAAAGAGAACTCAAGTGCCCAGATCCTTAAGGTGTTAAAAGCAGATCCTGTTATAAAAACAATCGGAGACGGTGTAACGAAGGTTAGCAAGAATGCGGCTGGAAGTATGGTTCTCGTTTTAAACAGAAAAGCCCACGAAAAGGCTGAAATCATGTGCTCAGTTATAAAAAAAAAACTTGAAAACATCGCCGAAGAATCGTGCAAGGAGGATACGAGGACCATCGAGCTAAAGGACCTTGACGAGCTCATGACAGCCGAGGAAATCTGCAAAGCCATCCAGACAGATCGAGGGCTTAGAGAAGCTTAACGTTGGGTCAGTGAAGTCCCGGTGCCGTGCCTATGGGGACACTCAGACAGCCGTGCTGACACTGATCACTAAACTCGCAAGAGCCATCGTGTTGAAAGGCAAGGTACCGATAGGCTGGGTAATGAGCAGAGCGAGGGAAAAAGATGTGATACCAAAATACTACAGGTGTCTCTGCTTTGGACATCTGACTCGGGTATGTAGGGGACCGTACAGCTCCAAACAGTACCATAAATATGGAGAGGCAGATCATCTTGCTAGAGAGTGCGAGGCAACCGAATACCGATGAATCCTGTGCAACAGTGAGTCAACAAAAAGCCACCGAACCAGATTCTTCATTCTTCATTTGAATCTCAACCACTGTGAAGCAGCCCAAGATCTCCTTTGGCAGACGTTCCATGAGTTAAACATTGACGTTGCTATCCTTAGCAATCAATATCGAAACGTTAATGGCTCCAGATCTTGGATACATGATAGAACTGGTAAAGCAGCCCTTTGGTCTCGCAGGGACTTGTTTGTCCAGGATGTTCAGACAATGTAGCGAAAAGGATTTGTGTGATCCAAAATAGTAGATATCTACATCTAATGCGTCTACGCACGACTGAGTATTTTCATTCTCCCATGAGAAATTTCACCACAGCTAACCGTGCTGGTGTTCCACCATCATGGTAATGAACGGTAACGTATTAGCGAAAGCTTTCCGGAAAATTGGTGATGTAAAAGCACCTGGACCAAATAGAGTCCCCAATGTAGCTTTGATAGCTGTAATAAGGGCAAGGCCAGATATTTTCGCGGAAATATACAATATTTGTATTAAAGAATGTAATTTCCCTGATACCTGAAAATAGGCGACTGCAGAGTCACCTTTGATTTGCATCAAATCTTGCTTTTTACTGAAGTGTTTTAAATAGGGACCGTTCAGATATGACTGATTCTATTGAGGACCTAAGATACATTATTTTTATAGAAATATGCAACTAAAACACAACATGCAGAATGCATGAAATACTTCATTACTTCTATATTTTTTCTAAGAAACCAAAAAAATACGACTATTTCTAATTGGAATGACAAATATAATTTTTCCAAAAATATGCGACTGCAGCGTCTTCTGCAAGTTGCATCAATTCTTGTTTTTCACTCATATGTCTTAACTAGCAACCATTCAGATATAACCATTCAATAATATCATATTGAACATTTAAGAAACATTATTTTCATAAAATATGCAACTGCAGGGCTACTTGCTAGTTGCATAAAATAAAAAAGAAAAAAATGACAGAAAGAAATACTCGAAAGTCAGAGGAGGAGACAAAGAAAACCTCACAATCCAAAAAAAAAAAGTGGAGACGGAACGCGACATTGGATGTCATCATATAATCCAGTAGTTGACGGCTACGCTGATATTCTCCGGGTTTTTTGCAGCAAAATGAAACCAGAAGAAAGTAAAGATTTCGAGATAACCACGTTGTACGAAACTAGAAAGCGCGCCTACAGTGATGCTGTGGAAGAGATAGTCAACAAGGCTAACTCATCTGTAAGATAAATAAAGGAATTACATTCTTACATCCGACTTAAAGTGTTCTGAAAGACACTCACGAAAGCAAGAAAATCGACAATATGAGGAAAATCTTTCAAGAAAATCTGATTAAAAGCAGGACCACTCACGATCTTTTGAACCAACTGATTTTTTAATAATTCAATAACAGCTGTGATCTGGATATCTGACTGTATAAAATGTTTCATCAAGAAACATTAAGCTGGCAAGGGTTTCGTTGAAGTGCGAAGCGATGACACACATTTGTGTCAAAAAAAATATTGAGAATGATAACAGGATGGAAAATCATTGATGATCACATGCAAAACTCCTCTTGGATATGTATAATGGTTGTGACATTATTGTCATATGTTAAAACACTTTTCTTTCTACGCATTTTTGAAAGAAACGAATACCTCAAGTATTCTACGTTAATTTGAATATCCGAGGTATTCAAATTAACACACACGTGTATCTCAAGTACTATCGTTTATTCTGATAAGATACATAAGTGCCACGAATGATGTCCTCATCAACCTCTCGACGCGTGACTCGAAATCGAGATATGGATTCCCAATCAATCCCGTAATCGTCTCACACGCGACTCATCGCGACCACAATACCTAATACCTAAGTTAGTCTGCACTGATCTACAAATCTGTTGCAATCCGTCCGGATCGTGGACGCTGATCACACCACCTGTTGGTCTCTCATTCAACTACCAAAATCAACGCGCCCTCGCAGGCACCAACCCGCAACAACTCACGCGTCAAAAGCAATCATGCCAACTGCACAATTGCTTTTTTTTATTCTTAGCACATATATATTATTGTTATACACGATTATCTAATCTTTTTGACCTCTGTGCATGATCAACACAACGGAAAAAGTTCTGGAGAAGCTCCTACTATCGCAAATTCTCGCAGCTATATGTGCTGCCTGAGACCTCTCAGATCGGCAGCATCTCTCGAATGGTCACCCTATTAATGACCATAGGTCACCTTGGACGTGAAAAAGAACTTCATCTCTATGACTTGGCTTGATACTCTTCATGCTTTTAAGTGGCACTCAAAGTTCCACGCTATGTCATGCATCTAATGAAAGATTTTTTAAATGACAGCAGACTTTAGTCCGAAACAGAGGAGGAACCTCGTATCAGATATTTGACTTCTGGAGCTATGCAGGGCTCCATTCTGGACCCCTGTCTATGAAAAGTCTTCTATGACAACCTACTACACTTAGAGATGACTCTTACATGCATACTAGTTGATTACGCCAATGATGTAGCAGCCATCGTTGTGACTCACTCTATAAAGCACTATGAAGTCAACTCAACTTAACCTCCACTTTATCAGAAATTTGTGCTCGTCATTTGGTGGAGGACAACCGTTTATGCTCGAACCATCTTTGGCAGACACCAAGATGGAAATTATAGTACTTATCAAGAATTATTTTCAAAATCCAGTGAATAATGTTAAGTTCTTCACCAAATGTTGTTTTCAAGTTATCAATTAACGCATCTACTAAGGTAAAATTTTTAATTTTGCGATAATAATATTCAACAGGTCTGCTTAATTTATTAATAAAATAAATAAAAATTCATCTGCATACTTCAAGACACTCGTAGCATACCTGATGTGTCGACAGAATTCGTTGAAGGGCCAAAACAATTTTATGAAAGAAATTAAAAAACGACTGAAAAATTACAAAAGTGGGAATTTTGGGTACATATTATAATGCTTTGCAAAAAAACCCACATAATACCTCAGTATAAGGCAAGAAGTTTAACGAGCCTAAAACTCAAATGAATGGAACTGTCAATGAGACAGTCTCCTAAAATGTGTCCGACGCGACAAACTTATAAAATAATTTTGTTTTGGCATTTATTGCCACTGAGCTCGAGCTCGTAACAATGTTAACACGCAGTTCAAATGCGCAGAATAATATGCAAAAAGCAAAAACTAAATTGGTGCGGAACAGGAAAGCGGGTCTATACGATTGAAATATACATTTATTTAAAATTGTTCTTTTTTTCATACTGATACATTTACTTTACAAAATAATACATAAATTATAATTTTTTGATTTGCTAATCAATTGAATTAGTTTAATCTTAATTAGTTATCTGTGTCTATCATTTGGTAAAACCATAACTCATTCCCGGACTATTATTCCTCATTAAAAATAAACATAACTGTTTTTTTTAATAATTAAATACAAACGAAAAATTATTTTGGATAGTAAAATAGATGGCAAATTTTTATTTGCCTCTAGACGGTAAAATTTTCAATTACCCCCTGTAAACCCGACTGTAAAAACCGAACTAATTACGAACAGAAAATCCATAGCTTTCAAACTAAGAATTCAAAATATTTTGTGCTATAATGACGATAAGTCGGAAATTTTATTGACGTCAGGAGCAAAGTTTATTGAACAAGATGGAGTTAAGCGCAACAGTTACTTTTGATATCATTTTAAACTTGCTTATGTAGCATGCTATGCCTAACAAGAGCAAATAAAAGACGCATTTATTTATTTATGTCTGTTGATATATTTTTAATGTAATTTTTTTATTTATGTTGTTTTTTGCACTAGTGTTTGGACGAACTTATACTCAAAATAGTCGAAATGTGAAGTGTTTAAGCGAGAGAAATAGTTGTTTCTAATAGTTTATCATGTACAAGACACCAGCAAATAATAAGTACATTTTTTTTAAATATTAAGCAATAGTATTACTCATTTGCATTAAAATTATATACAATATTTTTAATCATAGCCGTAAAATAACGTCCATAAAAGTGAGCTGGAATTTCCTAGAACGCTCAAAAATAGTTTATGGAACGAAAAATTAATCATCATTTATCAAAATTCTGTATTATATATTTGTTATATCAAGATATAGTTGTTTTTATAGACTTAAATGAGGAGCAAATATAAATTTTAATATCATATTAATAATAAAAATTGACAAAATTTAATTGTTATTTTTTTTAGATTGCCAAAATATCTATATTTTAAATTGATCAGAAATATGAGAGTTTGTTAAGGAAAACAGTTTTTAGCTATACATTCAAATTTTCGCAAAGAATTTTGTTGTATAAAAAAGCTACGAGCACTTTTAAATACAAAAATGGCCATCTGTACGTAAAGAAAAAATTTGATGTATTTTTTAGCCGTGATAACTTTCGGAATTGTTGTCGCATTTCAAAAGAAATATTTGTAGCAATAGGTACAGGTCATAGAAAAATAAAAAAAGGACGATAAAATTGTACCAACTTTTCAGGTTATTTATTTTGAAAACAGGTATATTCAAATGTTTACATATTAATTTTAAAATATATTAACATTTGTTTTTTGTGTTTTAGATAATTAAAAAAAAATACAAAATTCCAGATCATTTTAATCTTGAAGATTTTTCATTGTACTTATTAAGTTATTTAAAATAAAATCACTCATATCTCACTAGCTTATCGAAATGACTTTTCATGAATTATGGTCGGGTTTTCCACTCAACGAAATACTCTGTTATAATGAAGATTATTCATAATGACCTATATCTTATGATTATGAATCCATTTAAATCGCAAACGGTTAATTTTTTGTTATAAACGTATATATTATATCTTCTTCATTTATGAACTTTTATAAGTTTAGGATTTTTACACAGATATTTTAAATTAAAAACATTGTTCCGCAGATTAATTTTTATTTAAGATCATATATCAGTTACATAAGTGAAACAGAAATAACAGAACTTCCATTAGTCAGACAAAGATAAAATAATAGCAACTAATATTTCATTTTAACCTAACAATCCTTCAGATATATATTTTTATTAAAATTATTTATTCTTCAGCATAATATTACGTAATTTCTGAATCACTTATTATTGGAATTTATTTTTTAAATTTGATTTTTATAAGTTTGATTATTATAAACTTGATTAAATTATACATCAAGTTTAACATTTTCATGACTTAAAAAATATTTCAGAATATAAGTCAATGCATTTTTATCCTTTCACCTTTATTAATAGACTTATTTTAAAATTTAGAGCTTTTATCTTTTAATATTACGATTTCTATTTACAATTTTTCTCCAACTTAACTAAAAATCACACGTCTTTGAAGCATTTTTTATACTAAAATAGAATATAACTGAAAACCTAAATGTATGACTACAAATGTCTATTTGTGTAGCATTTTAAATACAATAAAAAATCATCAGTAATGACTATCCATCACATACTACATAATTTGAAACTAGCTTATCTAAATTCAAAATCAATTTAAATATCATATGAATAATCTCGAAAAATATAGAGTAGTATTGTTTTCTAATTTTAGAAACAAGTAAAGTTTCAAAAATATTTTTTTCATAAATAATTGTTACATAAATGATTCAAATTAATAGTTATCTTTTAACTTAATTTTCCGATGTTTCTATGCAAAATGAGTCAGTAGTCAACACCTTGTTATCGCTACAATGATATCATTAACTTATTAATATACAGCTGCAAAGTGACAAATATTTAATGACTTATTTATTATTGAAAGATGATTAATGATTATAATAATATTATTTCTAAATTTGACAAAGCTAGAAGAGTCTAATTACCACTGGTTGAATTTTAGCATTGATAACACAGAAGCTACGCCTTGTAGTACAATCGTTTTGACGTTCAATCTACCAAACGCGTAGAGCTGTTCAGCTGTTAAGCGATTCAGTCACCGAGCGTCGCTCGTAAAGGTCATACAAAACTTCGTGGCATCTCGTTGAACATAAGTGAACAGTGAAAAGTCGTGTAGTTATTTTACAGTTTCTTTTAATAAACGATTTATTATTTATTTACAATTGATAGTGATGAATCTACAGTTTATCATTTAAAATATATATTCAAATTTGTTATCAACTATTTATCAGGTTTGTAACTATTTTCTATACCAAAAGCTATTTCTATTAAAAAACAACTTTTGTAATAAACAGAGAATAAAGGAATGTTGCGATTGTTTTTGAAAATACATTGCGTAAATTTTTAATCTTTGATTTATTGCTACCGCGTTAGTTGGAAAACTTCCACAAGATGATTTTAACATATTCTCTATTTTTCAATACTTCTATGTTTCTTATCGAAGGAATTATGAACATTATATACGAATTAATGTATTTCTTTTTCGTCTATTTTCGGATCGAAGTTAACATTGCAATTAGAATTCTCAGTGCTTAATGGATTGATAGTTTGGCGTAACTGCTGACAAAGCATGCCGTGAATTTTGATCTAAGATTTAAATTAAGAATGTTGCGCGCATGATTTTTGATATCTGAAAAAATGGAATTTCCATAATCTGAGCGTAAGAGTTCCGATATGAAATTTGATGGTATAAACAATTTGCATGTCTAAAACATGCATTTTTTAACTTTATTGAATGTTATTGAAACTCATTTTATAAATAATTTTAAATTAATATGAATTAAATTAAATTCTTAAACGAATTATTTCATAACGATTAACATGGATTAAAAACTCGATGATAATTACTCATTGAACTGATTCAAGGTAAATTTATAATTTGAACTTTGGACAAATCGCTGTTACTGTTTTGATAAATAATTAACAGTGCAAATAAAATGCTTTGTTTTCAGAATAAAATCTATAAATATAAATTTTTTACACAATAAAAATTATTTATTATTTCATCTAATTTACAAATATCTTACACGTTCTCTACTTAAGGTATAAAATAATGTAGAACAAGTAATGTTTTTATACTTTGTTTCAAGACGTTTTTAATTTTTTGAGATAACCATTAAGTAATACATTTTTAAATACTATGGTGTGATAAAATTGCTTTACATATAATTAATTATAATTTATATGCATATATAACATAAAGTTACTATAAGAAACAATCTAAAATATAGTGCAAATATTCTACCTATAAAAAATAAGTACATAAACATAAACAATGAAGATAAATGATACTGAAAATGGTTTAAGAATCTAGGGAGTGGACACATAACAAACACTCCTTTAATTTTAATTGTATACACATCAGATCTCAGACATCTTACAATGTCTAAAATTTCTTTATTTTTAAGCAATAAAAATAACGCAATTCTAACTAAATATTTGTTACATTTATCTCTAACTTAAAAACACTGCCGAAACTGATATTTATATATCAGTTATGATACATATTATTATCAAAAAAATTAACAAATAAATATCTTATTATTTAGTTAATAAAAACGATGAATGAATGAAGACGTGTATAAGTATGATACGATAAAAAAACAATTCAAATTTTGATAAGAAAGTTACAGAGCATCTGCGAAACAGTAAAATTGAGTTAACTTATGAAAAAGCAGTTAAATAAAAGTCGCCGGAGGAAACTAGAGAAGCGGGCGAGACTGTCGGTTTTATCTTAGTTATCAGCAATTTGGAGTGTTGACCCTACAGACTTTGGGTGGGTGGTTATACAAATTAGGAAACACGAGTCCACTCGGCATGCTCGTTTTAATTAGCCAATTGCAAGTATTTGACTCACTATGAACCCGTGTCATTCTTTGTCACTTACTTGATGAGCTTCTATAGGAACATCACACCCATTATCTCCGTATTTTACAGTAATTTTAATAGTAGATTGTCATTTTCGAACCATAAATTAATCCACTGTTTGAATGAAAAATTGTCAAGTTACAAATGAGTTAAATTATTTCTAAGAATGTCTAAAATAGATGCTCATTACCAAAATAATAATGATTATAAAATTATTCACTTTATGATAATCATATCTTTTGTAACTTTAAAATATGATTCCATGATTCAATTAAAGGGTTCCAATTAATTATCGCTAAAAAAAGTTATAATATATTACTTATTGAGAATATCATATAAAAACATTCAAGTGAAATAAATTTCTTAACATGATTTCGATGATAAAATAATGCATTTTTATCAGTGGAATCATATTACAATTTTTACATGAATTTTGTTTGAGTTAAACATTAGGATGTGTGCAAGTTCAGCATTGAAACAGAGTACCATAACTGAATATAAAATTCGCGTTTAAAATTTTTACTAGATATGTTTTTTCACAAAAGTAGCTTAATCTTGTTTTGATCAAGATAAAGATCATACTGTTTTTATACAATTTACTCTGTAAATAAGAAACAAAAAATTGTCTGGTTTGAAGGAAATGACACTCTCACAATATGAAAATCACGATCAAAGACTAAAACTATAAATAATAATCGGCTTTCGAACACCTTCACTTTTGAGCAACGAAATGGAAGGTTCGCATCAATTAGCGTTCAACTTCTAACGGACCGTGGTCTGCCTTAGATATATGCTATAAATAATCGAAAGCGATTCTCAGATGTGTCATGGTGAACGTTAATAACCTTATATCAATTTTGGCATTCCTTTCACTATTAACTACTAACTACCAATGACTCACACACGAATTCATTCTATTTTCTAGGATTAAACATTGCTCCTAAAAAGAGCGCCATTAAAAATCTAGTAATACGCTTATGCGAGCTATTTAAGTGCCCTCTGCATAATTTGAATCGATTTTTTTACTCTAAAAATAAATTACTAAAATATATTATTATTCACCGAAAAAATTATCGTACGATGAGCTTATCATTTATTTTATTAATAAACGCTATTAATAAATGTAGTTCACATTTGTAGTGAATAAAACACAAGAATTCTATAAATATCCGCATTTGTGTAAAACATGTAATTTGAGTGGCTACAAATGATATAGGAACTATTCCAAGTTCATGAAACGCGCATATCAATGAGCAAAGATAGCACTTATCGCAATTCCATTCTTCATGTGCTTTATCTTTCCGTTTAGGTACAGAATATACATATGATGTATGCAGTTAGAAAAGCATAGCGTTGACAGCCACATCAGTGAGTCTCCGCTCGCAACCTTGCCTTTTGTTCGTTCTTCATCAGAATTTGGGAAATTCAGTGCAAACAACTTTGAGATAGAATGTGCGCCGACGATAAGAGTCAAGGTAATCACGTAATACTGTAGAAGAATGGATCTGAATTTAATTTTGTTGAAATGACGTGATCGTATCAAATATTTTTTTCACTAGAATCACTGCTAATGATAAATATCGATTGCGAAATAATTTTTGCTTTTTTCATCGTATGATTAGATTAAAATAATCAGTATTAATTTATTAGACTAATTATTGTTGAATACTTGAATACTAGTACTATTAAATAAGGTTATTTTTTGTCAATAAATGCCTACTTTATCAAATTGTTGTATTAGTTAAATATGCAAACAAAATCAAGAAAAATAATGAATAGATTCAGTTGTACATTGAAAAACATTGCAAACTGAACATTATATACAAAAGATATCGATACAGAGTACATCAGCCTACTTTTATGATAATCTCATTTTTAAACAATAGATTCAAGTATGTTTGATTAATCTCAAAGGCCAATCATATAAATTAACTTAACTTCTACACTTCATTTTCCATCTAGATTTCCTATAACTTTGTTTGTAATTTTAAAAAAGTAATTTACTTATTTTTTCATTTCCACCTATTATCCAAAATCCATTTGACCCAATTATTTTTAACATGCAGTGTCTTACTTTTAACAAAAGTTCAAATAAGAATGAACTATTTGAAATAAATTGAAATCAATTAAAAATGTATCAACAAATGTTTCTTTGTTATATCTCTGTTTCTTGAATTTGCTACATACTGTTAAAACAATTATTCAACTATGAAATGTGAAAAAGTCCCTGTGGCTCCAAATAAAGTATCTTAAACTTATGTATTACAAAGAAAATGCAACAACTCGATAGAGATCATTGATATGCAGAATGGTGTTGGCACCGGGGATAGCCTTGGTGTCACCAAGTCGCCGGATGCGTCCAACCTGATGCCTTTTTAGCCCACAGTTTCATATATTAATCAAATCAAATCAATTTTCGTTGTTCGCTCAGAACTTTTCCTCGTTTGAACTTTCTGTAGAAACCAAATCTTGCAACAAAACTTAGTTTTATCTCCGAAAATCACGCAGCTTCCGTTGAAAATCATTGTCATAATCAAAAAATCATCGTCGTATTCAATTATACTCAAAACTGTGTTTTCTAGTATGTTTGGATTAATCACGCAAATAACTCGCAGCTATAAATATTTTAATGCAAATGTATTTGTTGTATGAGCGTTTAAAATGGGCCAAGTGGTAATAGTGCTATTGTTGATATAACGTTTGGCTAGGAAATACTCTTACATTGAAGCAGGAAATGTGCAGTTGAACGACATAATATACTATGTGTTAGAAATTAGGTGCTTGAATAGATTCTCAGGCACGTGTTCTTCAATGTGGGTGTACAATCAAATTGCATTCTTTATTTCTAGCATTTCATAAAACACACTATCATTTTCCTAATAGTTCTTATTTCCGAGTCCGGAGAAAAGCGTCTTTTTGAAACAAATCATCGAATAATCAAACATGCGATTTTTTTGCACTTTCGATGTAATAAAAGTCCAAATCAATTTTGGTTGACGCAAATTCCACTGAATTGTTCCTACTAAATGTTTTTAATGATTTACATACTAACTAGAGAAAAAGTCTATATGTATTTTGCATTGTTAAAAATAACTGAGTGAAATACTGTTGGCTGAATGAATAGCGCATCGAAATTTTGTTGATGTAAAGTTAAGTTGATTTCAGTTTTGTTTGAATTAGACTAATGTTTATCAACTGACGGTTTAAAACTGTCTTTCATCAAGATAAATCATTCGTATAATTAGCTAAATGAAGCAAATACTGTTATGAAATTAATCTGGTTAATTAAAATCGCGAGACTGTTAATTAGCGGTTGTCTACTTTTCAAGCGGCTGAAAAGGGCGCGTATATGTGGATCACGAGAGCAAAGACTTATTTGGAATTCAAATAAAGTTCATCCAATGGCACGTTTTCTCACATCTCATTTTCTTCCTTCTGCTTTCAGCGGCGACAAATTCGCACATCTCAGCTTCCAGGATGAAACCGATCAAAATCACCGCTGTGGGCGACGGTATGGTCGGCAAAACTTGCATGCTCATCACATTTACTACGAAGCAATTTCCCACTGAATATATACCAACAGTGTAAGCTACTCCTTATCTGATTTAGAAATGTGCTTAGACTTTTTTTGTGTTAAATTCGTTCGTTACTATTAAAGCGCTGTTATTCAAATTATCATAACTTGAGATCTTGGTGTGATATGTAAATTAATCAAATGAATTTTGTAGTTTTGACAATTATTCAGATGAGATAAGCTTGGATGGCCAAGAATTCACCATTACTATATGGGACACAGCTGGGCAGGAAGATTATGAGCGACTCAGACCTCTATCGTATCCAAATGTAAGTTAATTAACAAACCAATTTTGCCTTTTTTTAGTTTGATTTCATTCAATATCCAATGTTTCCGTTTTCAAATCTTTATTCTTGAATTTATTATGAAATATGTAATCATTTATGTATTGCATTTGAATTCTATTTAAGTTCATGTTTGAATGAGTAATTGTTTTTGCTTATCTGAAGCTAAAATCAAAGTTACGTCAATGTTTAGCATTGGTGAGGAACAATTCACCGTGTCTGAATCATTTTTGTACAGTATAAGTAAATGAACAATCGATAGCTCTCCCACTCCAATTACTGGACTCCAAATCTAATGTCGATCTTGAATTTTTTCAGACGGATTGTTTTCTTTTATGTTTTTCCATATCTTCTCGCTGTTCATTTGAAAACATAGCGAGTAAATGGTACCCGGAAGTTCATCACCATTGTCCTGGTGTGCCCATTGTTTTAGTTGGTAAGAGAATACGTTATAAATTTAATACTCTATCCAGATAACGACTTATATATACCTAATATGTAATTCTTTGGGATACATATATGTCAGCACAAACGTAACATATATGAAACGTTAATTTACATATATGAAGATATATCATTTTTCATCTCATGCAAGCAAAAAAGAAATTTACTTTATATTTATATATATATATATATAAGTGAAAAATAGATGTTTAAAAAACATGTATAAAGAAAGAAAAAAACTGTAAATTAAAGCTTCATCAGCAAAAATAAAAAAATGAATTCTCATTTATCTTAGAGAAAATAATAATTTATCTTATTTCTAATTTCAGGAACAAAAGGAGATCTTCGTACAGAAGATGAAAGCTCCGATGTTATCGCAACTAAAGATTGCATCAAAATGGCCAAAAACATTCATGCATTCAAGTACGTTGAATGCTCAGCAATGAAACAGGAAAATCTTAACACTGTATTTTATGAAGCTCTGAGAGCTGTGCTGAAAAAACCTGCTAAACACAAGGTGCACTGCTGCTGTCTTTAACATATTGACTGACCTTACAAAAATCGAATCAACGAATTATCTTTGAGTTATAATACTCGTCCTCTCTAGAAGTTAATACAATGCCGACGAAAATATTTTTTTAAACTTAATTTATACATTGTTTATGCGCAATTCATTCCTCGTCAATTAAAATAATTTATATTCACATGTTCTCATTGTAAAAATGATTTAGCAAAACTAAAATTTACGTATAGTTGTTTTAATTATCGAGGAAACGATTTTACTGAAACGATAAGCAATTAAACTACATTTCTAAATAAAAATGTTATTTGACTAGCCAAAGATGTTCGCAACGTGCCTTTTATTGGTTACGAACATGCCTCTTTCGACACTCTTACTCTAAAAAGGAATTCGCGAATTCCTTGATTGTTTAGTTTTCTACTTCACGTTTGTATGCTTATACATACTGTAAAATAATCAAAAAGCCAATGTCGCTCACGAAACTAGTTTTTTATATGAAAATTAGTTCTAAATACGGTTATTTGTTTTAGTCTAAATAGAATTTTAAAATTATAATTAAAGGAGATTTGAAAGAGATTGTAAGAAGTCTTAACTCCTGTGTAAATATTCGGACAACAAAGTTAGATATATTCTAAGCGAGGCAATTTAATTTATATTAAATGTCAGTATTAAGAATTTATTTTTCCGATATGTTTCGCTAAATCATACTTTTGTAAGTTTAATTGAGTTTCATTGTAATCCAAAAATTGAGAAACATATTTTCATATGTACAAAAATAAATAATCATATGCAACATTATAAATTATTATTTCTTATATTTCCTTAATCTTTATGTTGGTATTCTTCTACCATACATCACTTATGTTGTATGTACATTAAGTATGAAATTATGTAAAATATTGGATGAATACATTCTAAGGTTGTCTCGCACTTAAAAATTAATGATCACTTGACGTCTTGTATATGTTGTTTTATGATCTATTGAAAGAAGAATTTACAATGGTGTAGAAACTTTCTGTTGAATAATTTTGCCATAACCCCCACGGCCACTGTCAAAGTCAGATCTGTATTCATCTCGAACCTGAAAATGAAACCATTAAAAGACAATTAGTTTGATTAATTTATAAATTATTATTTGATTTAATAGCGATTGGTGTAAGAAATTCACTGAAGTGGGATTAAAATGATAAGATTATTTTTAACTGATTGTGTATCTATAATTGATATAAATTGTAAACAAAATGATTTACTTGTCCACCAGTTTTTCCACGTCCATATTGTCTTCCCTCAATAAATCCAGCATCCCAATCAGTACGTATGATGCGATCATCGAGACGAGTTCCGTTGACATATCGCATACAATTTTCTGCGTCTGATCTTTGGTAATACTCTACAAAACAAAACCCACAAGGCGTCTTTTTGTACTTGTCCAAACCCATGATTATTCTTCTGATATCGCCACATTTTGAAAACAGCTCATATATTTGCTCCTCAGTCGTGTAAAATGATAAATTTCCAACATAGAGAGTCGAGGAAGTTCGGAGTAGTCTATCTTGCTCGGCACGAGAACCCTATCAAATAAGTTAACAATTACTAACAATAAAAAAATAATAAAAATTAAAAATTGTTAATAAACAATTGCTAACAACCAATTATAACAAAACAATTAAACAAAATCAATATTATTATTATTTATATTATTAATTAATAATTAAAAATAAAAATAAAAAACATTAAAAATTGTTAATAAACAATTGTTTACAAACAATTATAACAAAACAATTAAAAAAATAATATTATTATTATTTATACTATTAATTAATTATTATCAATAAAAATAGTAAAAATTAAAAATTGTTAATAAACAATTGTTAACAACCAATTATAACAAAAAATTAAACGAAATTAATATTTATATTATTAATTCATTACAAAAATAAAAATATAAACATTAAAAATTATTAATAAACAAATTAATTTGTTTATTAGAACTATATTAATAATTTAGTTCTGAATTATTTTATAACATTTTAATTCAAACCGAACTTCAAATTTAAATAACATTTAAAAA
>JABFQD010000952.1:0-21124 GCA_022817045.1 Psix sp. ZL-2020 | reverse complement strand
ATGTTACAGATTGTCATTTATAAATTTTAGTCTTTTACTTTAATAGTAGTGGGTCATTTCAACTTCCAGTGTATATTGAGGGTTAACACAACAGTGGCATATTACTGCTGTTTTAAGTAGTGATATAATTTGAAACGTTGCATGAAACTTTCAAAACGTTTTCAGTTGTCTTGAAAGTTTGACTTATAAGCCTCAGAAACATTAATTAATATTTCAGAATCAAACATTCTTTTCAATATTGAACACAAATTATTTCAATAAAAAGTAAGATTAAAAAGCTTTAAATAAAAACCTATATCATATTGCTTAAAATAAATAGAAAAAAGTTAATCAAATCAATTATACTGTAAAATTTTTCTTTTACAAATTGCAAATAATGAAAGACAGAAAGATATTCATTTTCAAATTGAAGTGTGAATGAAAATATGATTTCTAAAACATCCAAAGATTTTTCGCTACACATCGCAACAATTAATAAAACAAGTTACAATAACAAAAAACCCAACGATCCACTTGCTGAAAAATGATTAATTATTCGTAGCGTCCCGCACCTTAGCACTTGCTGTGATCTCAAAATAAATGAACAAAAGCAAAAATCAGGACATTTGGAAAAAAGAAAACAAGTGGAGTATAAGCTGGTTACAATTACAAACAATGATTCGGTGCGTCGATTCATAACCGAAGAATCAATCACTCGGCTGTCTCGGAGCGCCGGTTTAATTCAATTAATAAAGTGTCCCTACCGATGTCCGCGACCGTGGAGCCGCAAGCCAGAGTTTTTGATAAATGAGCTTGCGACGTATTTCTTTGTTATCAGAGCCGCGAAAATGACGATCGGCGCTGCGATAATGCACGTAGGTGTGTGCTGCAGTTTTTTTCCTTTCCTTTTTTTTTGGCCGCACGCCGTAAAGAGGCAACGAGCGCGCCAAACGGACGGACGCGCACGCCACTGGGACAAGGTTGCCAGGGACCCATAACTATCGGGGCCTGACACACAACAATGCACGTTTCTTTGCCGCGAGTATTCCCGAGTGGGTCCCTCCCCCACTATCACGCCAAACTGAGACTCCGCCGTAAGTTTCGATCCCCCGCAAGGCGGTTTCTTTCGATCTTTGAATACCGAAGCGTCGTGGTCTCGATGACCAGTCGTCGAATTACACCCGAAACTGCGCGTTTGCGAATATAACCACGTTACGCGCTGCGTGTAGTGCTTTAAAGTTTTTTTTCTACGATTGATAACGTCCTACGAAACAATTAATATCTGTCGTATTCGAAATAACGGAGATACGTAAACAATGTAATTTTTCGAATATGATTTTAGTCAAATTACTTTTTTAGACATTTTTTGCAACGTAAACATGATTGATAGTGTTTTAAATAACATTTTTTCAAATACGTTTCATTTGATGAAAATAATTTATAATATACATTTTTATTATTGTTATTAAAAACAAATCTTTTTTACATAACAAGAATTTTTGTAGTAAAATTCATTGTAATAATAATAATAATAATAATAATAATAATAATAATAATAATAATAATAATTTCTATGATATTACACTATACGTAATAAAATTACCAAATTCTTCAGTGAGTTTTTCCTATATGCATTGTGGAATCACACTTTTTACGTAAACATAAAATGAATATAGAGTATTTTTGCAGCTTATCTTTATAAAGACAGAAAGTATGAAATTTGAAGAAAATAATCATTTATTTACGAATGCAGTGTAGCTAGAAAATATTAAGAAGACTCGTTCAATTATTATTTTTTGTCACTTTGACATTTGGATATTAAAAGAATGTCAAATTATTATTTAATATGCAAATTAATAGATGAAATAAGATTACGCTGATTTTTTGTTTTTTAATCAACATTATATTATATGACATTAAATAATGTACTTCATTTAAAAGTTCTACTTTTGAAATATTTTATCTTATATATTTTCAGAAAAGAACTAACTATAAATAAGGTATAATAATCTTACATTTAAATTCAGTATGTAAAGCTATGCAAATATACTGTCAAACTGATGACATTAAAGTATGATAAGAAATTATTTAAAAAATAGATATCTTTTGAAATTCATTCATCTTTTGTTTTAAATTGTAATTTTCAGAAGAAAAAATTTTGGTCATTAAAATACTATCTAGGGTCAAAGTGACACAATTACATAATTGTGAAAATTGTTACATAAATCAATTCAATCAACAAGATGGACAATCTTTATAAAATTGCTCATTTTTTTGTTTTTTTCAAGTTTTTATATTGTACAAAATTGTAGGTAGATTGTGATATTAAATAAATATTTCGAATAAACTTGTGCAACAATCAATTCCTTCAAAACCCCCATTTCTTCATCATCGAGAAAATATGGTAAGTACACAAACTGATTCATAAATTAACTCGGTATAATAAAAAATAACGACGAAGAAATATTTTGTATCATTTTTATTTCGTCGTGATGGTGATAAGCAAATGAGTACTTGTAAACGATTTGCTTCAATTAAGCATTAATGATGTTTATCTCGGAACGCATTTCGTGAAACTCGGTGTTCAATAAGATTTAATCAGTCTTAGGACATACGTTAAACACAAGAACAAAGTTGACTTATTAAATAACATCTTGTGATTGTTGTAACTGAGTTCAATTTTTCTCACAGCTGTGTACGCGACATTTGATATCAAGAAAAATTACATGCTGCAAACGATTTTCAATTAAAAACATTACAATGTAATTCTTTGTCAATAACAACACAATGACTCAGGAACTCCATCATTGACACTTTGGAAATGAAAAAGAAATGGCAAAATTGCTAATAACTATTAGCTTATTAATTTACTCTGTGAAAATGATGCTTTTTAGTTACTATTCAACATAAATTTTAGAATTGCAAAATGTAATCAATTAACAATTTCATACCTTATACGTAAAGAGATGGGTGTACTATTTTCTATATTTAAATATCGCGTCTAGACTTGAATATATAATTGTAGGCATTATAATGACGTTGAGAGAAAACTCGAACTTTAATTATATTTACAAATGCAGTATTAAAAGAACGCATGATGCAACATAATGCAAGTAAACAAATGAAAGTAATTATTTTAACATAATTTGTATGTTAAATCCATGTAAATTAATGTAATGTTTTAAAATGATTGAAATTCATTCCTTATCACATTCTAGTCTAGATCTAAAATATATAATGGTCTGTGTTCGCATGCTGGGTTGATAAATAAACTATTCTTAATAAATTGTAATAACTGCGCAAACCGTTTGACGTTTTCATATGAATAAATTTTCATTTCACGTTCCATGTAATTCATAAAAACATTGTAAGTCAAAAACTATATCACAGGTAGTTCATGACATTCTAACCATGACCTTTGAAATTTCTCAAATGGTTACACAGCTTTTATGCTCCAGAAGTGTTTTATGTATGAATTTGTGTTATTTTTAACTCAGTGAGATATGTTGGTGTAAAAATGAGTATGTCTTATTTATGAGGTTTTCGTCCAAAATAGTTTAATTAGTATGGGGATTTTTTAATTAAGTTCTGTCATAATTCAATTTAAGCTGAATCTAACACAGGTTTTTTCATGAGAATTATATTCTGATTAGTTTTTAGTTAAAAATTAGAAACAAAAATGAATTTCTACTATTTAAACAAATTTCAACATTACATTTATTTTTGACGCGTAAATATGTTTTTAAATAATTGAAAATTAAATATGAACTATTTGAAGATGAAAACAAACTGATTTTGAAATCCTGTATCATTTGAAAATAAAAATAAAGTATATGTTGACCACATTTAATCATACAATCTGTCATTGTCAATGTCATTTAAAGAAATACAAAATATTTTATAATGAACGAGATAAACAAAAAAGCATTCATTAAGTTTATTTTGATATATCTCCCTCTAAATAATAATAATGTTAATTATGGGAGCGAGATTGTCGATAAGTTGTGTGCTTTTAAACTTGAAGGCTCGTTAACATTTACGTTTGCGTAAAATTAGTTGTAACTTTGACTAAGTTTATGCCAAGTATTATTGAAACTGTCTTCATTGCCAATATTGGAATGATATAATTCCTCGCGGAATATTTATTATGTTTTCTAAATCCCACTAAAAAGAAGCCAAATCGAATGTGAAAAGTTCGTAATTGAACTTTAGTTGTCAACTTTTAAACACTTCATTACACATAATTAGCTTCATTAATTTTACTTCCTCAGAATTGGTTTGTCGATAACTGAAATCCATCAATTATGTCAGTTTATACGTTTTTACTTTGAGATGTATGGTAGTCATTTGACAGTTAATTAAAAAATGAAATTTTGTCACCAATTCGTCGTGTTACGCTGAATAGCAAATCGTTCTTATCGAGACGACGCTTATCGATGTGCAACTGCGCCAAAGACCTGTCGTTTCTCAAATGTGTTTTTTTATGACACTTATGCATAATTAAGGATACCGGTAAGAAACAAGAATTCGAAGCAAAGAGTTTTGCGCAAGATCTCTGGGTAAAAGCGTTCGCGTGTGCAAAGTGGTAATTAATCGCCTGATGCATCGGCTCATATAGTTTGTTCACAACATCCGGAACACATAAGCTTTATTTCAATTTAAAGATTAGATAATTTGCTGTTATTAAAACTAGTAGTTTGATAGTAGTCATTTTGGATCAAAAATGTTGCTTTTAATTTTATGTGAATATAAAATATAAAATTACTAAAGGATTTTAATAACGTGAATTTCTTATGCAATATTTTAACTGTTGAAGCTTTTTGTTTATCAAATATTAATAATAATTATTAATCAAATGTTTATTTCAAAAGTAAAATTATTTTTCAATTTTAAATCAATTAAAGTAAGTAAAGTTGAACTTGATTTAGCTATATGTAAAACATTTAATTGATGTCATAGTATTAGGTAGAAATACTATAATTAGCAATACTACAAGCCACTGTTGAATTCCATTAAATTAAGTATAATTGTGAATCGCTTGCAAAAATTCTATGAAGGTAATAATATAAAAGCTGAAAGGGGGGGGGGGAGGGTACATGGTACAAAACTACACAATGAATATCTTCTTTTCTTACTTCATAAGATGTTCACATAAATAAAAAGCGACCTTACTTACTTTATAATATTAAATTGATTGTCAAAAAAGTGTAATTTGAAATTAAACTTTGATGTAGTAAGTCATTAAAAATACATTTTTGTTATAAGATCGCTTGTAGATCACGCAAGTAGAATATTGTATATCAACAGTGTGATTCGTCTAATGTATAAAAGGTTCAAGTTTCTGTTTGTCTCGCTATTAGCGAGTTGCCAAAAAGAAAAACAAAAGTTGAGTAAGATTTCTACAGTATACCAAAGATAAAACAAACAACGGAAGGTTAAAACTGAGTTAAACATAATTGTAAAGGTCGGCCAGAGTTCTATATATAGCCCTGATCGTTTATGAAATCAAATATTGTGATCTAGAACAGTGGCTCAAAGTGGACCTTTATCAGTACTATCTGATGCGGCCTCAATCAGGTTGTATCAGTTAAAAAGAGAAGTATTGGTTTGCATTTTTGACATGAGGTCTGTAAGAGTTTCAATCAGAAATGATACATTAGCAGCTTTTAATTGGAAAAGCGATGTTTCAAAAGTTGATTATTGAAATATTCACTTAGTTAATAATGATAAAAATAAAATTCGTATTAATCATCCAGTTACATCAAGGAAATTCGATGATTTTATAGTTTACTGATTTTTAGAAAAATAGGATCTTCTTGATGATCTCGTTAATCAATCAGAAAAAATATGGAAAATTGTTGTTGTTGTTTTTTAATAAATTTGAGCTAACATTTTCTTTAGAATAGATCAAATCTATAAAACTGCTGTAATAAAAAAAATAAAAAAAAATGAAAGAAACTAAGTGTTTCGAAATAGATAAATCCGTCTATAAGATAAAATCTTATAATATGAAAACTATTTGTTTCAATAACAAATATCTATAAATATCAATAAGTATCAATAATAACTTAAATTCATATTTCATTTTGAAATAATGCAATAGTTCCTAGTTTCAACTGAATGACACGTTGTGAATTATTAACTAATTTCCAATTTCCAACCATAAATTTTTGAAATTAAAAGACTATTTCTCTTAAAATAATTCCTTATTGTCGAAAAATAAGATACAACAGTAACGTAAATTCCTCACCTAACTATTATGGAACTTTCACCTTGCATTGAACGTGTAAAAATGGCATTATATAATTGTATGAATTATCAAGAAAAGGCAGCCACTTTATCTGTCACTTTGTGATCATTTAACTTTAGCTTCTGAAGAGCGAGATGTAGTTCCGATATGTTAACAATAATAATGGATAAAAATAATGATCATTTATTATCGTGATCGGGTGTAATTATGATCACACAAAATAAGTACACTCCGAGTGCAATCACTGGATCAAACAGTAGTTCAAATGGAAACACAAAAACAAATAAGTTCCGAGAGTTGTCATTATATGTTGGCTCTGTTTCTTGACTTGAATATGTGTTTGGAAAAATGCTTGGTCAGTATTTTGATGGAAACAATTTATGTAAATGTGTCTGTCGATACGTCGTACAACATAATTCAACGAGTTTTTGCGTCGATCATTCGAAAATGTTTCTTTTTTAGTTTCTGGGACTGCACTCAATTTGTGGTACTGCGATGGTATGAAGACTCTTTCGAAAGGCATAACTAATCATTATGAAGATCAAATGAGGATCATTAGTATGACAATAATGCGCAACATTAAAATTGAGAACATACGCTATAGCTAGTAATATCTGTAATTGCAGAGATCAAAATGAATAGTTTTGCAATAAAATCACAAGCTATTAAATTATCTGACAGCAAAACTGTGAAGGAATCAATAATAACACGCGCTTTTAGAGATCGGAGATGATGAGTCAATTTAGTTTTTGACACACCGTACGATACTTCAAAGAAAACAAAACAGACACGCTGACATATTACTACATAGGTTTATCTGAATATCTTGATCACCAGCGATGACATTTCCTGAAATAAAAATGTTAAAATTATAGGTAGATCGCGTTATTTATTGTATGAGTAGATTTTTAATATTCATTTAGAGACCAAGTGAGTGTTATTATGTTTCCATTTTATAGTACCAATCAAAGTTGTAATGTCACAATTGTTAATATAAAATTTCATATCTATTCGAACCCGGTAAGTACAGGAAGAAATAAATTCCTTTATGCTTACATTTATGAAATGACACCTGATGTGTTATGAACGATACAACCTTTAACCGAATGAAAGCTTGCGTAGAAGTGCAAAACCTTACAAGATATTTAATTTTACATTTTTATTGCAGTTATTTCCTTATGATCAATTGCAATTTATCAATGTTTTCCATTAATTTTTCTAACGAATTATGCCATGGAAAAATATCCCTGGATAATGTTTAGTTAATTTCATATAGGAAGCTTTGCAAATCATTATTCAAGATTTTTTATACAATTTTTCTTTTTACCGCCTTACATAAAAGTTTTCATGTTTTAGGGTTAGATAGGGAAAAAATAATATATTCTTTATACTATCCAAATTCTCACGGAAGAAAAATTTAAACATTAATCATGTTTTATAATTTATGTTTGTACATATTACTAAAAGAGAAAATTGATTCGATTTGAAAAAAGAGTTACTACTTTGCAGTCTAATTGATTGTTTTTAAAATATAATAATGTTGTAATTATAATCCACACAACAAAATTAATTGCACTTTTTCATAATTAAAAAATGCAAATGAAATTCAAAATAATAAAACGTTCACGTGGTTAAAAAACCATAATAATAAATTGTAGTATATTGCAATGCATGAAACAATTAAATTAGGTAATATATAATTAGAAACATTATTTAACACAATAATCAAACTTATTTGTGTTCATAATAAATCAAAATGTTTCATTTTAATATTTATGAATGTAATTAAGATATTTTATTCACAAATATATTACTATATATGATACATTATATATTATAAATCTCATAAAAACTATTAGACGTTAAATTAATTATGTTATAAGTTGCTATGATAATAATGGAAAATTTATTCAGTTTTTTCCCATAACTATTTTTAGAATAAATATCTTAAAACAATGAACCACGATTAGTTTATTAGTCAAGAAGCATGTTGTTCCGTTAATTATTCTGCACTTCACCTAACATACGGCTTTAGCATATATGACCGAACCATGGTCAATTTGACGCTGGCATAATCATTATTTTATCTTCAAGTATTCTTCTTGAAGTAGTTGTTAAAACCTTGGTATGTAATGTTAGATCTTATGACATATCTAATATGAAAATATACTTTGAAATGGTAGGTTACCTTGTCAAAAATAAAGTGAAGTGTAAATTTTGAAACATGTATGAATATATGCTTAATATTTACACCGAATTTTGCCAAGGTATTGTCAACTGATACGATTTTTTTTAAATCAAAGTATAAAAGCACATTTCAACTGAAAAACAAAATTAATTAATTAATTAATTTTGTATACTTTAAATATTTTAAAATTCTATGATTTTAAAATTTCACATCATAATAAATTAACGATACGTTTTATTTATAAAAAAATGTTTCAAAGAAATACATGTTATGCTGATTCTACAAAATTGCAAAAAATATTACAAGATGAAATAAAGCAAGTTCAATATTTATTTGAAGTAAATAAATTTAGATAGCTCAACAAGATTACATAATTGTTCATTACCAAACTTAAATTTAGTGACCAATCTCTAATAGACAAAAGTCATATTCATAAAATGTAACAATGTTATTTTAACTAATTTATTCAAAATGAATTAATATTTCTATGCAATAATAAATAGCATTTATATTTCTACAAAATTATTATCATCCTCACTTTCTTAATTTTCGATGATTTAAGTTCCTTTTATAGTCATTAAAACTCAATTGATTGCTGAACAATTACATAAAAAATAAATTTTGATAAATGTAATTACATCAATCAAAACTTCCCCTTTGTAATATCCAGACTTTCATTATAATTATTAACGAACTAAAAAACTAGTTTACAATCGAATATTTTACTTCTAACAATAATGATCCTCACATATTCCGATAAAAGTTAAAAAATCACAAAGGGAAACTTCGGTAATACGTTACATAACTTTTTTTCATGCTTTGTCTATATAGCAAGTTAAGTTTCTTTTCTATTACCGTTCTTAATTAATAAATAGCCACATAATCGCACATAAGTATCGTTGTACTGTAGCATCTTATAAGTTACTTTTTTAATCACAGTGTGGATATATCGATTTGACTTGGCAATGAATGGCTAGAAATTATGCAATGTGAACGCATGCTGTATCTCTCATTGCAAACTAAGGTCTGCGACCAAGTACATAAACTCAGGATAGGCATCCGTTTAAATCGGTATGCCGTCGTGTATTTATTTACGCACGTAAAACTGCACGGTACTTGGTTTCGTGGGCGTTGAAAGGAAAGAAATCCTGTAAGCAAGATCCTTCGAATTTTCATGTTATGACAAGAATCTTAATGCACTTTGCACTAACAATATAGACCAGGTTTAAACATATCTCGAGCTCTCGCAACGAAAATGATAAATAAGCTGCCGATTTCGCCGCGGAAATGATTATAATTGAATCAATATTTTACTTTTGTTAAGATAAATATATGGCGGGATAATGTTTGTCCCAATAGTACAAGAGACTATACTGTTATTTGCGTCAAACTAAAAATATATAGCTATGATTTATCATGCAAACACTCGGAATGATGTATGAGTGATTATTTTGTCACTTTGATTCCTTGATTCGAACGCTCAAGAGGGTCGATTACGTGGATGTTTTTATGACGGTAATTACTGAATAATCCCATTGCGCGATACTTGAATTCTCACTTCGAGCCGAATCGTGCGTCAACGTTGTTGAGGCTTTCGTGTGATTAACCTCATTTTTGTTCTTGCGAGAATTTACTTATGAGGGCAGAGAACAAGATTATGAGCCCGTTACGATAATATACTGTGCAATGACCAAGCTGATTAATTGTAACTCTTCTTAAGGATGACAAATCTCTGGTCTTTTCATATATTTAGGGTTCTCATGATACTTTCCATAAACATAAATTTAACTCATGATGGAGGCTCATTTTGAGAATCGATTAATCACACAGTCAAAAGATGATTATTTTACTTTTATCGGTTCGCTCGTTAAAAAACTAAGTAGCCAAATCTTGCAACGAAAAAAGAGACATATTTTTTCTTCTTTTTCTCACATTGAAAAACATTTAAGTTAAAAAGTACACATTTTTGCAGTATAGATATATGAAATTATATACAATAGATTCAAAATAAACAAATGTACAAAAACCAACTCAGTTTATTTTAAAGAATTTATAAACGATCCAGGTACTTTCAGATCACAAGTCATTAATGATATGTTATTTTTGTGGTCCTAATGACAGCATTTTGTAAATAATCATCAAAATATATAAATAGTTGAAAACCTGCAATTTTCTAATTACAGGTCTAATCGATCATTTTGTTCCATTACATCTTTATTATATATTCTAGAACGGCTAATAGTTCATCGGATAAAATAAAAAAAAGAAAATTACATGTTATTTCTTGCGTTATTCCGCATAGAAAATGATGATGGTTAAAATTAAAATCGAATAATAAAAACTGTAAAAAATGATCTTAATGATACTTATTTCAATTGATCAAAACCACTTGAATTAAATATATGTAGAACTTGACAATTCCTCCATTACGTTCAACAATGAACAGCGTTATTTCTTACATCTCAAGTTTTTTGTACATTCACTTGATTAATGGGAACAATTTAGGAGAAATGTTGTCGAACATTTTGGACATTAAAAACATCTCAATATCAGATACAAAAATTGCTTGTCATTTGTTGCATAAATCGTACTTATGGAGCCCTCTTTGGCTGAAACTCCCGAGAGCTCCAGCTTTTTATGAGAAGTTATCATTTGACACGTAACATTTGTGTGCCTACGTTCGGCTGATAATGTAAGTATAATAACGAGAATATTGAATCAGAGAAAGTGCCCCAGCTTCGTTGTCCGCGCGCGAAATGGTTATTCTTGTTGCACCACCACTTTCCTCATTTTCTTTTCCTGGTATTACCTAACATATATGTTACATAAATTCATCCCACGAAATTTAAGAAAAAAACCACTCTTGCAGTACCCACAAACTGACGTGATAAAAAATCGGTTGACAAACATCGTAACTCGGTTACGCACTGTTTAATCGTTTTCGTTTTTCTATGTTGGCACTTATTGTAGGAAATTTGCGTGTAGCATAACGAGCTACTTTGCGTCTCATTGTGTTATGTGGTGGAGCATCAGACGTTAAGGATATTAGTATGTTTGTTTCATTTGTACAATGGTGCTGTTAAAAATTTACGACCGTTCGAAAATTCAGTGAAAGTGGTCAAATGACCAGCATTCGTAATAAAATATCCGCGAAGAATAAAGCGTAATGTATTGCATTGAATGATGCATGGCATTAACAAATTATGCGATTACCAATTATTACATCAACATGGCGCTAAAACTCCTGCGTGTTAGGTGGAATTAAGATTCAAATTACGTGTTGGGCGTGAGGTTCACATGCATTTGTGATTAATATGAGAAAATGGGAAGCTGAACTTTGTTTTCGTGCAGTTACACTCTTCTGGTGAGAAAATAACTTGTATGAGCCCAAAGAAATTCCTGTTCGTACTAATTCTGTTTTTGAATGATTGAAAAATATTTTCTTTGTAGATGGGTATACTGGATCATTGTTCGGGTCATTAAAGCTTGTGTAATCAAGAATTGTTCGAAAATGTTAAATCTTGGATAATCTGTTAAAGATACATAAACATATCCTCCGCTATTATTAGTGATCATTTTTAAGATTATGTAAATTACATAATTAATATTACTGCTGGGTTAGAAATGCGTGATTTATGGAATATTTGAAAGTTCGCAATTTGATCAATTTTATATTCAAATTTTAGTATAGATTATTATTAGGAGAATTATTATGACGTATTTATTTTTAACACTGTCACTTGAAAGTATGTCATTACTTGTCACCGTGTTATAAAAACTTGCGCTACAAATTTTTTTGAAGAAAATTATAATAGTTGATGTAAAAAGAATAACGTATACCTTAGATGTGGACATACAACTAATTACTGCTTATTATTGCCAAACTCCAGATTATTCAATACATAATAATCTTAATTTATCTTGTAATAAAGCTGAATAATTTTTACTATAAAATTTACTATAGTTAGAATACCAATTATGAGAAGCTTATTTGAGACATTTAAGATACGCATTTGGAATTTATTTTTTAACAATAAAAAAAACTTACGTGCATTACAATAAAAGTATTTTATGCAATCGTTACAATATTTTAAGAATTTTATTTATATTTTTAGTCATTTAAAAAATTTATAAAAAAATAAATATTTACAATTACCGAAAACATATTCAGTTATTTTGAAATCCGAATTCACTCATTGTATCGCAAAGAATTACATGAAACAATAACCCTGAAAAATGTTTTCTTGTTCTACATCCGTGCATTTTTAACGAAAGGCGCTTGAATCCATGGTAAATGCATATTGCTACATATACGAATATAGTTTCGAATATTAATACGAATTTCGTTTGCATAGAATTACTTCCAATTTCGCTGTATTATACTTTTTTCGTGTACAATCAAAATATTTATTTTTATTTGTGCCTGAAATATTGAAATAAATAAACAAAAATAAATAAGTATTAACGAAGTTGAAATAGGGTACATAATAATAGAATAATTTCATTATAGATGTGATATAATCCAATATATTTGAATGTTTAAAGCAACAATTTATGAAAAAAACTTTATTCGAAATGAGATATTTTATAGATGTTAAAAAATAAATATCAAAAATGGATGAAATAAATTGAAATCAAAGTTATACTAAATTCTGTTCCAATATTAAAAAATAAAAATTTATACCATGAAAATGAAGTAAAAGATTATTTATGTCAATTTAATTATGATTTGAAATTTCAATTATATAATTTGATTGTTTTTGTAACAAGTTTTGTCGTGATATAATTTTTCATAACTCTTTGTAAACTCAGTATTTTTTCACAATTTTGTAAACTTTTGAACAATCCGAAGTTTAAAAGACAGCTGTCAGATTATATAACTTTTCAAATAGAATTTTAATATTCCGTGACACAGAAAACGTGAGAAACAATAATAATTTACATGAACTTTTTTATCTCATAAAAATTATTATTCTTTACATGATAGTTGCAACTATCATCAATGTAATTTTAATTTTGTATTTGGTAAATTGTGTATTTAGAATATTTCACTAGTGGCCTCCTTTACGTAGATTTTACTTCATACACAGATGTTTGGATACAATTCGTCCAAAGAGCAGCAGTAATACTTTCGATTTCATTCTCGAATGTGAAATTGAGATGAAGGTAGTTTAATAATAATGTTTGAATTATATTTAAAGGCTTGTACCAATGAATCAGACATCTAATTATTTGTTTTGATTAAAGATGATATTGGCTCATAAATTATATGAGAATCATCGTTTTGATTTTAATCAAGATGCAAAAAGAAATTATAGAAAAATCTCAGAAAATTCGAAAGTCTTTATATTGTAATCTGAGACAGCTGCAGACAATTTAATTTTCCTTCTCTGAATAAGAATGTTATTAACAATATATTGAATAAATAATTATCGTTATGTTAGTAACTACCTATAACAACATTTTCCTTCAAGTTCGCACGCTAAATAATAAGTTCATGAATTAACATAGTTTTATATTATGAAGATATTTATCACAATTATGTACGGCTTTCGAAACATACGCGCCCGTATTGCTAAGATTCTCGGTGTAGTTACACAATGGACAATTTATACCCAATAGATACGTGTCATCTATCACCAAGAGTGCTGAATAATTAAATTTAAAAAGTGAATTTTATAGCAAAGCAGTAGCTTGAATAAATCTTATTAATGTGAAAAAATTCATGTCAATGACAATAGTAATTGATGATATCTCAAATAATTGTCTATATAATATTTGCTCCGATGATCGTTAAGCAATGCTCAATTTAAAAATTATTCTAACTCAGTATTGTTAGATTAAGAAAATCTTAGAAATCTTAGACTTAGAAAAAGGGAGTAAAATACGTGTTTTACTCCCTAGGTAGTGTATTTACTCCCGAGGGAGTACAAACTTGTTTTACGCCTACTTTTACTTTGGTCAGATCTTGGGCGCCACTTCTCTATAAGATTTAATCGTTAATTTTACTCCCACGTTACATTATTTAATTAAACACATTGGAATTTATATTACGTGTATTATCTATATCAGATTAAAACATTTTACAATAAAAAATTCCCCCATTGCGTAAAAATTTGCATTCGAAATTTCGTAAAGTCCCTAAATAACTTAATATTTATTAACAACGGTTAAACATATTTCTGTGATGTTCTCAAGTTCTCATTTCATAGCAAGATTTTATATTCCATTCACTTTTGACGGAAATTTATGTGTTAATATCTGTTTATACAGTCTGACATATAGCAGAGCGCTAAAAATTTTACTTTATACCAAACACTAAAATTTTACTCGGTTCCTAGATATGGTCGAAAAGTTAAAATAAAACAAGTTAAGAAACAATCTTTTCATATTTCAAGCAACTTGAGTTCATTTTTTCATACCGATTTGAAGTGATGCATTGCTTTTAAATTGCCAAATTTTGTTTTCACAAGAGTTTTTGAAGATTCAATCAAAATAATCATAAGCAATAATTTATATAGGTAAAAAGTAAAATCTTTTACAACTTCGCACCTTATTTATTAAAACCAAAAACATAAACTCATGATTAATAATCATTTGATTTCGATAAAAAATAATTGCGTGCTTTCTAGATACAATAAATAAACTTCGGATCTTTGACTTTGCAAAAAGTTATTAGCATCAATAATATAGAAAAAACATACTTTATACACTCAAATAAGAAACAATGTTTATTTTTTAAGATAATCCATATTTAATGATAGATGAATTATTTTTTTATCATAAGATTTCATGTCAATATTTTTACACTTCGATGATCGAAATCCTGTTAATGTGATTAAAAAGTAAATGTATGTACATAGAATAAAATTATTTTCCATTTGTGAGACACAGTAAAAAATTTGCGATAACGTTATATACGCTTATTTTAGTACATTTTAGTAGTATAATAAATTTCAAAATATATACATGCCGAATCTAAAATAAAATGTTTGGTTCTATACTTGGTATCTTTTTATGTTTTTGATGCAAATGCTCACATCGTTTATGTATTACTGCTGACACATTAATCTTAAATCTACCAGGAAAATCGTAGAAATAAGTATACTATCTGAAAATATACTACTATAATTTTCGCCATATTGTTTTATGTAAGAATCTCTACGCTAAATATACTATGCTTGTTCAATAGTTAAAAATAAAGCAGTATTGTTCAAAATGTGAAAGTGAAAGTAATAGTCAAGACCACTTTAATTCAAGAAATCATAATTTATGCATTTTTTATATTTAAATTAAAAATTCCAAATACTTCATTTCCAATGTAATAAATCATTCAGAACTCATATAAGAATAAAGTTTATGTGTATGAAATTCAGTTTACAATATTTAATATCGAAATATTGACGTCAATATATCATTTCCATTATGACAAATTTATTTTTTTATCATTATTATTATTCCAAATCAACTAAAACAATTTTTTTTTCATATAACGATTGATATCATATATTTTTATAATCATGAAACATTCTTCAAAATTGCAGTAAGAGAAATTTCTACTCCTTCAAATTAAATAATATTAAATGGCTCAATTTCAAATTATATTCAGTAAGAACATACATTGATATTATGTTATATTTTGTATAAAAAAATATCTTCGTTTGAGTTAATTTATTTAAATACGTTATTGAATAGAAGGAACTTGTATAACATACGAATGAACGTTTCAAAAAATCTGAAAATTAGTAGGAAGTGAGAATAAAATTTATATGGCTTATTGAACTCTCAATAATTAGTTTTGAGCTCTTAAATATTAATGTAAATAATTTACAGCAACTTATTTTTGACGAATTAGATTATTATTTTCTCAATAAAAATGGCAATGTAGCAATAAACGATAACGGAATGTTAGCGATTTCAAACGAGAGTGAAATTGGGAAGTGATCTTTTACACTGGAGTCATTAAAATATAAATTATTAAAATGTGTACACATAATTCACGAGAAACTGTAATCGAATTACTTACAATTGACATCTTATCGTGTGCAAAGCAGTGGATAAAAAAACGGATCGTTCAGGGTTTGACCCGTTTAAGATTTAATCAGTAGAAAAGATAGAAGTAGTTTTGCAGCTTAAGAGTTATTCACTAATGTAATTTTTTATTTCGCTAATTAAGAATGTTTATGTTTCAATTTGTGAAAAGATTATTTCACAATAAAGTTGATAGTTCGGTTATAGTTTTATTTTTTCGATTTTGTCTTCTCAATTAATGATCTGCCATATTTAAGAACTAATAAAAAAATGGTGTAAATTACATTTTGGAATTTCATTATTCATTCATTAAATTTAAAAATTAATATATAACATGTTTTTGAAATCAATTTTAGAAAATTACAGTATTTTTATAAAATTAGATAACATTATGATGATATCAACTGACTGAATATTTGTAATTTTATGAAGTTTGTTGTTCGAAGAACATCACTATTTCATTATTTTTTGTACATTTTGTCTAGATTTCGTAGAATTATTATATAATATAAACTGTCACGTGTTAATGTAGTTTGAAAATTTTGTAAGTTTTGTTTACATGATGATTGATAGTAATTTTTGAGTTATTCATTTTGGAACAACCTTCGAAAACATTTACAAGTCTTTTATATGAAGAATTAAGATTTTTTAAATATTGTTTGGAATTGAATGTTGTATGTTCTTTATTTTTTATTTGTAATAGTTTTGAAATTTTTCTTTTAATTTTATTTTTTTCGAAGTCTATTTTAATTTAATGTTTTGGTTATTATATATATTTTGTACTTGACCAAAGACACTACCGTATTTCTTGATTTCCTATATAAAAAAATGCAAATCAACGCAAAAATAAAACCCCGACATTGTTTAAATTTCTAAACATTTTTTCAAATAATATTAGATGAATAAAGTGAAATGGATCATTTAAAAAATCTTTAATAAGGATGAATCATGGGATAAAATGTGAATTCGGATTTCCCAGAATTTCAGACAAATGACGCACTGAAATTAATTAACGACGAGTAAAGTCAATAACATTAACATTCGTACCAGGTAACTCTTCCAAAAATGAGGATATTTTTAAAAACAAAATTTGTACAAAATTGTTCAAGTTTATTAATAAATTGACATAATTTTTAGTAGAATCAAAATAATCTAGTAATATTTTTTAAAAAGTCATGATAACTCAATTATTTAAAAAAATAAGTAAAGAATAAAACAATATTACTGATAACGATGATACTTTCTTAATATATGAGGATACATTTTTTCGTTTTAAAATAAATTGAAATAATTAAAAATTGTAGCATATAAATTACAAATCTTTTTATTTTCGGTATAAATGTTTTTCATATTTCTACAATTTCCTCATTTTTGAATAAATTTGTTATTATCCAAACTTTTATGTCTGAGTTAAAATATGTTCCATATTTTAACAGAAAGCTAAAATTATAACAATAAAAAATTTATGCCATTACAAGTATTCGTAACAGCAAAAAAATCTCTAGAAGCACATTCCAAGGAAAGTCATTCGGCTGGCTTGAATTAATTGTAGGGGTATAGATCATTTTGTTCGAGACGTGTTGATGAGTACTTTCAAATTTACACCATAAACAAGCTGTACTATATAGCTATAAGGAGGATATTACCTTATTCATAAATATGCAAAAATTAAACACGTTTGACGCTCGGTCTGAATTTTTCACTATGCTCCAGATGAATTGATCGTTGCATAGATTGAACTCATAAAATACAAGGCATTTTAAAGAAAACAAACTTTTTAAACGCATAACTTTATCAAAAATATTGATAAATATATGTAAAAGAAAATCTTGTATTGCATTACAATTACTTTCTGCTTTTTTACAGGATTAAAAAAAAGGTACCGCGAAAAATATAATCTAAACTACTATCTAAGAAATGATTCTGTGAGCTTTTTTATATTTTTTATCAGTGTAATATTATAAATATTTCAAATTTACAGTGAACTCGTATAGATATCTTATGACTTAAATTCGAAAATGTGGCAAGTTGTTCCACAACATAATTGTTACAAAAATTTAAGCATTTTTTCCTATCATAATAAAATGTAACATAATTTATGTAAATTTAAAACTAATGGCACTAATATGGCCCACTATGTATACATAGATAACCATATCAATTACTTCTTGTGGTTACTGCAATTATATATTATGCTTATAATTAAATTTTGTGGTTTTTCTGCTGTCGGAACAAAATCTCAAACAAATTGATATTTAAATGCTGCTGACATCTTCACAATATACTTCATTGATCAAATCGTTTTTCTTGAGTTGTTAGTTTGTTTAATATTGAGATCTTTAGAAATTATACATAGCTTTTAACATGTAACTACTCTTTTCAGCTATTTGACCAAGTTAAAAAAGTAAACTATTTTAGTTAGAAGGTTTTTTTATACACTGGTTAAAAAAAGCAAAATTCTAATTTGGTCAAAATGTAGATATTTTTCAACCCACCGTATCTTTCAAAAAATTCATTGAAAACGGTTATTTTTTTGAACCAAAGCTTGAAATATCCTCTTTAAGAATGTTTTGAAAATAATTATAAAAAATTGGGTACATTTAGTGTAAAGAACCTGTAAACAAAAAAATGTTCAATATTTTTTTTCAATTTTGAACATGTACACGGAAAAATATTGCCTTTAGAACCCATATTTCTTATAATGGACTATCAAAATTGATCATTTTCTGAACAAAATGAAAAAATTTTGTTTTTGAATGAAAAATGGTAAAATTATGGCCAATCAAAAATCGTGTTGCATTTTCGTATTTTTTTCAGTGTTATTGGAAAAAATCATACAGTCTTAGATAAACATGAATTTAAATAAAGAGGAATAAGTATGGCATATAGATAGCGTGACTTTAGCATGGCTATTATATGGTCAATATATGGGTATAGTATAGCAATAGTATAGCAGAGCATAGTAGTGGCATGATAATGGCTAAACAATGACATAGCGATGATATAACATAGTACAGGCATGGAAATGGCATGGCAGTATCAGGACCGTGGCAGGGCAATAGTATGGCAATGAAATATCATTGGCAGGGCAATATCATGGCAATGGTACGGCACTGTCATACTAATGCACTAGCCTGCTAATGCTAGTAAAATTGAAAAAATTCTAATTGAGTTACTATATAAGTGAACATTAGAGAAATAAATATATTTTCCGATTATTTATGGCAATAGATGACTAAATTTCTTTTACAAATAATTGAAATTAAATTGACTAGTATATATATTCTGTGAAAAAAACCACGCAGTGGAGGTCAAAATATTGCCACTTTTCAACCGGTCGTATCTTCCGTCATTTTGATCAAAATTGAAGGATTTTTCTTTCAAGGTAAAGCTTGAAATCTCTTTTGAATTGTAATGGAACAAGGTACACATTTTTTTTCAATGCAATTAACCTGTAAATAAAAAAAATTAGTACAACAATTTTTTCGAATTTGAACATGAACAAACATGAACGAAAATTACCCGTATCTTTTTCAATGCTTTATTAAAATACATTTTTTTAACAAAATAAAAAAAATTTGCTTTACATTTTGTGTTACATGGAAATTCATCAAATTCTGAATGAATCTAAATCTAACAAAAAGGAAACAATATAGTATTTTGTAAGTGTATAACTTCGAAATGTGTATGAGATGTTTAACATATATGACATGACAATGTCATGGCAATATTATCTCCTTGCTAACAAATTACTTTTTTCTTCACTGGCTTTAGAATACTTAGTTATGTTAAAACAATGCTTAGTTATGACATGGCTATACTATGATTGAGATGACACTGGTACGGCACTGGCATGGCTCTGGGGATTTCAAGCTTCAATTTGAAAGATCAAATTGAAGATCCTTTAATTTCGATCAAAATTACAGAACATGAGAATTTGTAGTATTCCTTTTTAGAATAATTACAATTGTAACACAAAAAATATATATATATATATATATTTTCATATAGCAACTAATACGCGATGAAAATAACGGACAAATCAGTCACGACCAAAATAATGATTTTATTATAGTATAAGACATATAATTTATTATTGACTTTCATTAGCGTTCAACTGTTTATGTCATAAGTACCTGGTGTTATTTCCGCATTCAGATGCGAGTTTCTAAAAAGAGTAACTGCACATCGATAATTCGAAAAGGGACAAGATAAATTTTGCCTGCTAATTGTAAACATTGACGTTTTATTACCTTTCATGGAACCGTTAATTAAAATATCTGTTCCTTAAATGATCGAATATAGAAATCGCGAATTATATAATCGTTATTTTTGTGTCTAATCTTATTTTTTCGTCCCACTTGAGTCACTATTATTTTTACTTACATTGCTTGGGCACTTCGCTTCGTTAAGATCGCCTTATAAATGTCATTTAATGATATTTACCTGCAACAAAAATAAACAATTCGTTAGCTGGACGTTAAAAATCAGAAGTTACAAAAAAAACTGACATCAAATAATGAATGTATCTTTGAATCCAAGACTCAATTTTATTCCTTTTATTAGCTTTACGCTTTTGTACGAAAAATTTAAAATTTCACATTTCCGCGTACCTTTTAAGAAGGTTACGAGTTCGTGTTAAATCGATTTAAATGTGTCTAATCATTTACAGAAAT
>JABFQD010000951.1:0-16061 GCA_022817045.1 Psix sp. ZL-2020 | reverse complement strand
TTGGTCTGGGAGTTGGTGGAGGTGTTGGTCGTTGGGTTGGTGGGAATGTTGGCCGTTGAGTTGGCGGCGCGGTAGGTCGTGGTTGGGTTACGGGAGGATTGGTTTTTGTAGGTTCAAAGGGAATATTTGGTTTTGGATAATCATAACCTGGTTGTTTCGGCTGTGGCGGAAACGCTGGTCGTGGAGTTGGTCTCTGAGTTGGTGGCTGAGTTGGCCTTGGAGTAGGACGTGGCGTTGGCCTTTGAGTTGGCGGTGCGGTAGGTCGTGGCTGGAATACTGGAGGATTAGTTTTAGAAGGTTCGAATGGAAGATCCGGTTTTGGATAATCATAATCTGGCTTAACGGGTCTAGGCGGTGATGTTGGTCTTGGCAATGGCCTCTGCGTTGGAGGCGATGTTGGTCTTGGAACCGGTCTCTGAGTTGATGGCTGCGTTGGTCTTTGTGTTGGCGGTGCTGGAGGCCTGGTTTGGAAAACTGGTGGTGAAGTTTTGCCTGGTTCGAAAGGAATGTTAGGTCTTTGATATTCATATCCAGTTGTTCTAGTTGGTGGCGGCTGTGTTGGCCTCGGTGTTGTTCTTGGTGGCGTTGGTGGGAAAGTTGGTCTAGGAGTTACCGGTGGTGGAGGTCTAGTTTGAAATACTGGAGGTCTATCTTTCGATTGATCAAATGGTATATCCGGTTTTTGGTAATCATATCCGGGTTGTTGTGGTTGAGGTGGTAGAGTCGGCCTTTGTGTAGGTGGTTGAGCCGGCCTAGTAGTTGGCACTGGTCGTGGTTGCGTAAGAGGTGGAGGAGCTCTTGTAGTTGGCAATTCACTGCAAAAAATACATAATTTGCAATAATTCATGAACTATTAGTTAATCAGTAATACTAATATCATTACGTACCGTGGCGGTAAAGTGAAGGGTTTGCTTGGTTGATCGTAATGGTAGCCATCATCTTGGAGCGCTTGCTGTAACCTTGGTGCGTTTTGAATCGCCCTAGGATTTCTTTCTACAGCATGGCACCTGGATAACGTCGCTATAAGCGCGACTGCCCATAAGAACTTCCACTAAAAGAAAATGAAAAACGGACATTATGATTAGAGTTCACGTCAAATGTTCAATCAAGATCATGCTGTAATTTTATTTCATGCCTCGCCTGATGTAAACTTATGTAATATCTTTGTTTACACATAAGCGTGTTCATTCAACATGACTTAATGGTTATCGTGAAAGGTTCGTTCAAGTGAATTACGAATCCGATCGTAGAATCCTCGATTAGCAGCTGACAAACAGAAATAGTGATTTGTTATCGGTGTACTGACTTATAAAACACAGTTCTCGATTGCCCAATGAATCGTACTTATATTTTATAATTTATTGATCAGGTCTCCCACATCTCAACTATACTGATAATTTATAAGTTCATTTTTCGATCACAAAATAAACCTTGAATCTAAGTTTTGATGTATTCTGTTTTCAGTGATGACTTCAAAAAACTTCTGGTGACCTTTAAATGCGTAATTTATAAGAAACCTGACCGCTAAGGGAAAATATATCTATTCAGTACCTATCGTCAATGTGTTAAAGGTTATAATAGTACATTCATGTATATTGGTACTACACAACACGTACAAGTTTTTACTATGACCATGGCGTCGTTTACAATACACAAGAAGAAGAATGTGCGCGCGTTTCAGTTTCGAGAAAATCACGTTTATGGTAATAAAGAACCATTAACAATTACTTGAAACAATTTTTATTTTTCTGCACAGATGTAGATAAATATGGAATTGCTAGAGCAACGTAAGTGGCCATGTTGTAGCAACAAAAGTTGCAGCGCTTGAACGGGTCTAATGATAATTACACATCAAATATGATTTAATTTACAAACGTTACTTTCAAAATTCTAAAACCAACACTGCAATCTTCAATCAACTTAATTGATTGGCCTTTCCTCTCTTCAACACACATAAGATAATCATAGATAATCGCACTATACTTGACCATTAAGAACCCTACCGCAAACGCGACGTTCAAGAAGCGTCGGCATTTGAAAAATATAATTCATGTTTCGCATTCTACAACATGATTGATTAACGCAACGATAAATCATAAAAGACGCAATCGATTCCCACCTTGCGGATAATATATAAATAATCTAATGAAAAATAACATACTGTTAATTAAAAAATTAGAGAAAAGAACGTTTCACAAGACCAAATGCGTGTTCGTGATGAAATTTATTTACAACTATTAGTTGCTGGTAGAAAAAATTGTTGATAAATAATCCTACAAAATTATTATTAATTATCTTATATTATTTCAATTATTATTGATTCCCATGAAAACTTGCATCAAAAACGACGATCACATTTGTAGTTGATGATTCATTTTTCGTTCTCCGGTTGGAACCGCAAAATACTTAAATTCCACACATCTCGTCGATTATAATGTCGTTTTAATAGGCGAAGTTGCGTCAGAATCATGCACCCACCTGTTTTTCATTGAGAGGTATCTATCGACCGGGAGAAAGTTTGCGATTATGCGATGACGCGAAACGTGCATAAAAATAATAAGAAAATAAAACCGCTGTCGCACTGTGCAATTGATAATTTATCGAGGTTTTTCGCGATGATACGTGAGGGACATTTTTTCCATTTTATGGAGATTGTCAAAATCCACGATAAGACTAATAATCCGTTGAGAAATTGATTCGTAGACACGCTCAGCTAGACGTTCAATTAACATTTAATTGTGAATACACTTTTGCGCTACGCGCTGATTGGTTAATAACACATGGGGTATTAATTTCATTGGACATGTTTCACAGTTTATTAAACGCTTAATTTTGTTATAAAAGCGATTAATTTTGCAAACAAATTGTTTTCTTTCTCCCTCTCTCTCTCTCTTTCTTTCTATCTAAAGTCTTGGTTAACGTTGAAAGCTGAGTTCGATTATATTTTACGATTACATAATATTTTTTCAAAAAGTTCAACTCATGATATAGAAATGGTAGCGCAAAATTGTTATTGTATAACTTATCTTATTTTACGACTTTTTGATCGATTTAAAAGATAAGCATAATATTAAGTGTTATTTATCTGACATTTCGACTACGTTATCGTTCTTCGACAGGCATATTAAGGAAATTCTGATGCTAATATAATATTAATAATTGATACTCGTTGCGTCAAATAATGAAGTGGTTCTTGTCATTTTTCATATAAAATATATGATTAAAGTTGAAGGTCAGTGTAATGTAACATCAACCTGTTACTATTTTATTTTTACAGCATCTTCAATGTTAGCAGCAATGTAGTAATCTGCACCTTAATACCAGCTATAACTTTTAAATGACTCTAGCCTCAATTTTTGCTAGACGAAGCGTTAAACATGAAATTTTTCTTAAAAAATCAAACAACATAAGTTTTATGAAAGTCCACACATTTCTTCGTTTCTTCTTGCCTATCGCATGTGCTAAAAAACCCTCAGGAATAATAGAAAATAGTTATTTTAAAAAAAGACGATTTGAATAATCAATTTTCATGCTGATCGGTTTGTTTTACAGAAATTTAAACATTTTTGCATTTTTCTTTTGTTAAAATTATGTTACTAACACATCGTGCTGGAAAGATCACGCGCGGATTGTAAATCAAAATCGCTCGTTTGCTTTCACTGTTTAACATGACAAATATATCGAGCAAACTAACACCTCAGTAATGAATATTCATACAAACTTTAAAACGTCAAACGGAAGCCTCGCAAAACACGGACGCTGAATCGTATTAGCAATTTATAAAGTCATTTGAATAATTATGAAACGATTGTATGTAATTTGTTATTAATTGACTAATTAATTTATATCTCTTTTATTTTTTGTATTCGCATGAACATTTTCTCCAAAATGTATTTATATCAACCTAAAGATCTCAATTTTGAAATTATATTCTTTTGATTATTTAAAAATATTTTATTGAATTCAGTAATTAAATAAAATTGATTATTTTTTCGTAAATCTGTGTGACTTAATTAAGGTCAATGTTAATCAAGGAATCATCCTTGTTTTACATTTTAAGATGAAACTTATGAAGATGGTCCTTTAACATTACGCAAGGATTCCTGATACTCATTTAGGAGAAAAATGGATAAATTCAAGGTTTGCCAGACACGAATTTATAGCCCAATTTCAGAAAAGGCTAAAAAAAAGTTACTCAACTTGAGATGCCATATGAATAATTTCGGCGTCAATAAGAAATGAATTAGTATGGTTTTAGAATCATCCTAAGTAATGGATATTACAAAACACGTTTTTTCAAAGCATTTGAATTCTTAGTAAGACACATTAACGAACTTTTTCATAGATGTGAAATTCGTAAATCATTAATCGTGATTATCGTTCGTGGTATTAACTATTGAATGTTAACACTTTCCGAGTAATGAATTATTGTAACAATCCAATTATTAATCACATTTTATTAAAAATACATTCACACCCATAAATTAGAAGTTGAACTTTTAAGCCAACAAATATATTTATAATAAAAAAGTTGATTATCTGCGAAATAATGAAAAAAGTAATAACCGAAAAATACGTTTTCGCGTTTTCAATGCCAGAAATGTAATCCTTAGAATTTGGATTGAAAACTAACTTTTTCTCGCAAAATCTAATGCTATTTTTTCAGAGACCTTTCAATATATTACTCAATCAACGAAAATCAATAGTACTCTTTCGTAATAATTTATACCGTCAAATCTATTGACTTTATCTTCCAGTTTATACCAATCATAATATTTCTTGACTCTCCACATTTCGAATAATAAATTTATGCGAAAACATATAATTTCAAAATAAACGCTTTTAACCAATGCTCTTATCTAAAGATTCTTCAGTGGCAAATTAAAAAAAAATCACCTGAAGTGAAAAAAAATAAAATTCAAAAAACGACAAAAATACCATCGAACTAAAGACAAAACTTTGGATATAAATATTGCCCGTTTGACTGGTTACCTTTAATTGTGTTAAAAATTGCTTAATCTCTGCATTGAATTACGAGTCAATTATGTCGAATTAAGCATTGTACAATCTTGATTAAGGAACCGATCGCTTACATTGATTACGGTTGATGCAAAAATGTGCAATTGAAGGATCGAAAATTTCGTTAACCGTTGCTGAGGACTAAGTAATTGCGTCAACAGGACATCTTTTGCATCCATCGGCTGTTGAGCAATAGTAAAATGAATGGAGCGATGTTTGCTAAGTTACTACTGGTTGAGGAAAACGCGAATCCCCGACAGCTTGTCAAGGCGCGTGAAGCTGACGTTGATTTTTCGACGAGAAGTTTTTTCAACTCTAATTTTTACTGATCACTATAATCAATCATCCTTAGCTCCGACGATTTGCGACAAATATTCTTTCACATATATA
This sequence comes from Psix sp. ZL-2020, assembly GCA_022817045.1. Classification (NCBI taxonomy): domain Eukaryota; kingdom Metazoa; phylum Arthropoda; class Insecta; order Hymenoptera; family Scelionidae; genus Psix; species Psix sp. ZL-2020. The sequence continues at coordinate 10,652 of JABFQD010000951.1, read as the reverse complement.
TACATACAACACAAAATAAAATGTGTGTATAAATTAAAGATACGAACAACGGCGTTGGGCAATTTTGTTGTCCGGATTTGTGACGAAATAACGTTTCTATAACAAATCCATAAATGATCATTTAAAACCATTCTGCAAATCAATAAAAAATGACTGGAGTGTTATTTAGAACACTGTACAATTATGTCAAAAAAATAATGACAGAACAATTACTTTAATTACATTCGAAAAACACTCGACTTGTATGGTGCGGTCGTTTTTCAGATGAGTCGGATCGCGCGAAAAGATCTCGCATGCGTGAGCCACAGTTTCGAGAACCGAATTTCACACAGACACGCATGCGTGGTCACATGTGAACCTGGAGTTCATTTACATAATGGAACTGACCTTTACGCACAAAAAGTTCAATGTAGTTGAGAACGTGTTTTCGAACACATAGACATCCTCCAGTTTATTGTATAACTTGGAACCCGATGAATTTTACTCGCGTCTTTATAAGAATCTTTCGGCTGACGTAATATGGAGCCAATCGCGTTTAAGTTATACATACATTATCTAACACGAATCAAGCCCTTGGTTCACTTTCGGCGTCGTTTAATCCACGCAGGTGATTTATGACAGATAGAAGACGAAAACTATTTTTTCTTCAACTTTTAATAGTAAAATTAGAATGATTATTTTGTAAAAACTGGATTGAAAAATCCTTTCTAACATTTTTAAATGTATAATTAATATGATTTGTGTAATAATTTATGCAATACCGAATTGTTATATAATTTATTCGCATATCGGCTAATAACTTATTTTGATTTTTGTAAAAGTTATTTTTACAGATTTCAAAACTTGTTGTTTAGAAACATTTGTGTTTTTACAGACATTTTAATTTTAATTTTTATTCTAAATTTAGTTTGTATAATAATTAAGGAACATAACATTCGATATTTTTCTCAAATTTGTTATTTACAATAAAACATCTATTATGAATATATAATCACACATAATTATAAATAAAATTTTATTTATAATTTTATACGAACAATTATGCTTTAAAGCACGAATGATTTTTAATCTAATTGTAACATTTTACATACATATATACTGAATAGTAAAACAATTAACATATTTTAATATTTAAATTAAATTGTTTTTAGATCATAGTTTCGTAAAATCTTACTACTTTTGTGGAATGTTTTTGTACACTTTTTTAAATTTAATTTTAAATTTAAAATAAATTATGACTTAAATTTAACTCGCTCGATAAGAAATTGAGGTCGTAATCTATTGTTTGAAATATCAATTAATTTCTTAATTTTAATTGTGCAGTTTTTAAAATATAGATTCGTCATGATCAACCAAAATCTAAATAAAATTGTAAATGTTTGCGACTCATTTTTCTCAAACTCCACTTTATCATAAATATGAAATATTTATTACTCAATAATATATACAATAATACAACAAATTACATATCGTTACAAAATTCACTTTTCAAATTTACATTGTTATTCATAACTATTGACCTTACATTATCGTACATATAAACTGGACTTATTGAATTAACATCATACTTTTACTAAAATATCATATGCTTAATATAAATCAATAAACGAAACATTAAATATATTTAAATTTAATTGTAATTTATTCTAATCTGTTTCTTTTAAAATAAACAAAAAAAAACGTATTTTTCTTCATTATCTCTTGATTTAAACAAGACAAAAATCACCGATCGTCAACCAATAATTTGTCTTAAATTTCTTTCAAGACTGACGACTGAAAATAAAAAACGGTCACTGAAACAGCCACAACTACCAAAAGCCAAAACCCAGAAACGACGAAAAAAAGAGAATCGTTGAAAATGTCCTATTACTTCTCACTAAAATGAACTGGCGAATCGGAACACTTAGTGCTGCACCCGAAACACATCACTGTTCTACGATATATCCAAAGTTTGAAAAATGTGCGAAACAAAAGAAAGGCGCACCAAAAAGTCACTCGAAAAATTGATTGATCCCGGCACTGTACTTACCATAATCGCGAATCAACACTAATCAATGTTCCTCGAAACGACTATAAAGGAACGTTTAAAACTGACACATGTCTCGAGGACTGAGATGTCCCGAGAGCCAACTTCTTCTTGGGCCAGGACCGTAGAACATTTATAGGATACACCTGATTGCTAAGTGGGGGTGGCTAAGAGGTGGTAACGCCGATTCATGCAACTATTGCAAACGAGAGAAGATGCTGTAATTCTTGAAGCTCCTCGTCTTTTTCTGTTCGCCTTTTTCTTATCCCTTCGCGAAACCGAGACGAAGAGAAAGGGAAATCAGCAAAGTGGACGAGCTGAACAGAAAGTGAAAGATGAAGAGGACACCTTTGCTTCAATTCGCACGATCACATTCTTAATACGAACTTTCTTATCTCAACTAGATTATCAACAGTGGGAAATATGAAATTTGTCGCTCAAAATTTGTGAATACAATTTTTTTTATATTTGAACAGATGATTTTTTTAACTTATATATATATATATAATTAAATGTATACGAAATTAGTTGTGTGAAGATAGTTACATCAGTTATAGTAGGCAGATGAATAATAAAATATTACAAAAGCCGAAGATAATCATTAAATTGGGATTGACTTTTGGAAGAAATCTTTTGACTTTTGAAAATTTGAAAGAAAATTTGGTTTTAAATCGAAATTATATCAAATTACATACTTTGAAGAAAGTTGGTATTTCATACAGCTTTCATTTTTAACTCTTAATTTTAATGTTAAGATCTTTTGTTTTATTTTTATTTGCCAACACTTCTTTTAAAATGTTTAAATTATATAATACAAATTCAAAGTTCAAATCGATTAAAATTAATTTAGTATAATTAAGCAAAATTTTATATTACAAAAATACAATTATTGTGTTATATATTTTTAATTAATAAAATAAAAAATTGAAACATAGAATTTAAACTTAAAACGTTGAAATTTATATATAATATAAATATACACTACTGATATTTGATTTGCTTTAAGGATTAATATATTTAATTCATAATGAAATAAAATTGATAAAAAATTATAGCATATTCAAATATTCACGTTATTTTTCAAGTTATTTCAACATTTTCATGAATAACATAAAACGCTTTTCTATCACTGGAATAGCATTCATTCATCCTATTCAAAAATAACAATAATAGTTAATAATCAAAACACGTTGAAACAAAGACCTTATTAAACATTTTTCATACGATAAAAAGTATATAAAATAATTCGCAAAACTTTTAGTTGAACTTTAAATCTAAGGTCGTAGAAATAGCATTTTTTCGTTATTTTAATGATTATGTTCTTATTCAAACCTCTTAAGCCGATAGTTCAAGAACAAAGTCACGTGACATCTTTTGTCAGTTTCAGAGTTAAAACTATGCAAAATAATTAAATAAAAAGTATACATATCTCAGGTGCTATCTTGAATAATAAGCAAGGTATACTCATTAATTATTTATAATTAATTTTTCAATTATTACCCTCGTGGATGAAAATATAAAAATATAGACAAAAGTATTCTTTTATAGTTTTGTATAAGTATAATATTTGTTTATACTTCCATTCGAATAGAACAATTATATGTACATTAATTATTTAACTATTCTACATAGTTTTAATGTAAAATTAACAAAAGATCTCACATGACTTGAATGTAAAACAGGAATCAACTTTCAAAATAAAAATTAAATTATCTCTTTTTTTAGATTTTTATTTAAAAATTGAATAAGACTATACTTACGGTATTTTTATTTTAAGTAATTTTCTTTCTGCTAATATTTATCATCCTAAAATGACTCCATAATTCTTGGTTTCTTTGTCTTACATGTGAATGACTCACTTTAATTTTTTTTCTTTTAGGGTCGATTAAACTTAAAAAATTATTTTAGGGGCAATATTAACAAATTTAAAATAACAATTTATATATTTTTTTTCATTCCGTAAACATAAAACAAAAGAACCTAATTGAAATAAAAAAAAGAAAATGAACGATTAGTTCGAAAAATCAAATTATAGAATGTCAATTTTGAATTAAATTTTAAATTACCAAATTTTATAGCTGCCACCTTTTATTATACTTTACTTTAAGAAACTTTTGATCTCATGGAACTGAATATCAAGGAAATTACAATGATTAGAAAAATAATTGATTTTCATGTACCAACATATTTCTCAGCGGAACAATAATCTGCACACATTGTCTCTTAAGTAAAATTTAAAAGCTACATGTCGCGCTTAAGAAAGAATGCGACTGAATGATTTTCGTTCGTGGAATTGGAAATTACTTGTAAAATGCAAACGCTTTGTGCGATTTTGCACGGAGCCTATGCGAATATGACATTTCAGATGTAATTTGACTAACGTAAGTTACATCACATGTATTTGTTGTAAGACATTGTGTTAATAAACGTTTTGCAAGATGTGTGCATATTTTTACAACTTTTTTTTTCTTTTAACAAGATGAAAGTAACATTTGACAGTATCGAATTTGAATAATGAGAGAAAAGTGAATCCCTGACTTCATTAGAAAACGATCCTTTCTTAACAATATTTTTTCTATGTTTCTGTTTATTTTTTATCCTGAGAATTCTGTTTGATTCAATACAACAGAAGCTTAACGAAAACTTTAGACAGTTCTGACTCTTGGTAACACCTTTATGAGCCATTATGGGATCTTTATGAGACAGTTAATTCGCAAGGAAATCATAAACTGTTCTTTAAGTAAACAATGTTGTGTTTATGAAACTCTGATAGTAATTTGAAATGAAATATAATATATGAATTGAGCAATAGGAATTTAATAAAAATTTGTCTCGACGCGGCTTGTTAAAAGTTTAAGTAATACAGAAAATTGATGTATACTTACCTAAATATACCACAACTATATAATTTTACGTAAACAACATTAGCTGATATTATTGTTATCTTTAAATAAAAAAAAATCTTTTCTTGTATACAAAAAGTCTTTGAAAAAGAAAATGTGACTTTACATCTTACCTTTCTAAGTGACCTTGACAATTGGTGTTTAAGAAATAGAGAAGCTATCAATTGAATATATTAACTCCAATTTGGAAATTGTTTTAACCTTGCCTGTATTGAATTGGAAGATACTTACTCGTAAATTTCTCATATTTAACTCATGAAATACAATTAAAAAAATCTGGAAACAATAAATAATTACGTTTTACTAAATAATCAAAATATCATTATGTACGGATATTATAATTAAATAGTGATTTATCGTAAAAATTGTAAAATAAAATACCAAAAAAGATTATTACCTGTGTACGTAATGTTTTGTTTGAATTGTTAAAATAACAATTAACAAATTACAAAAATGTGGTTTTAACAGAAATGTAGTTCGTAACTGAATTTTATTAGATTTCATTAAGAAACAAAGAATGAAGAGTCAAAAATGTTTGTCTAGAATTTTTTAGATTCTCAATGATTGACTTATGGTCACTTGCCTTGGGTTCAGATCATTACAAAAGTTGTTTGGTATTTTACCAACGATATCCATATTCATTAAATCACGAATGTGTTAATAGCAAAATTCTTTTTCAACAAAGTCCATAGTTTTAAAGCTTTAAATTTAGTTTAAAAATTTCAATTAATAAAAATTTTAAATCATTACTGTTAGTTAAATGCAAGCTTCAAAATGGCGCACAACTTACCCACTATTAGATATTCCAAATAAACATCTTATTACGTTAAATTAAATTGAATGCATAGTGTGAGGATATTAACAGACAGATGAATAGTTTTCTTATATTTATATTTTGTTTCTGATTCTTATTTATTATCTAAGACGAAATATTTTTTCAATATTTATATCCTTTCAGAAAGGTCATACGTTTACATGCAAAATAGGAAGAACTAATAAAAGTTCAACGTCATGATTATGAACTTTCCAATAAATATAATAAAAAGAACAAATACAAAACTGTATTATTAAAACGTATTTAAAAAAACAAGAAATATTTTTCAAAAATCATCATTTATTGTTCAACATTTATATGAATAATTGTTAGTAAATATTTTCGGTACTTTTACTATGCCATATAAAATTATTTTTTATATGTTCATTATATTACCTTGCTTTACAATTATTGCTTTCCGAGATAAATATAAACCTGCAAATACCGCTTTTAAATAAGTTTTACAAAAAAAACTATTATTACAAGTTTCCCAAAACAACATCTTCAAAAAACAAGTTTGCTTTACGATCACTACAGCTTCATCTTCAGTGCAGAACCTTCCGTAAAGGTCGAATTCATGGTTCGAATGGCCTTCAATTCATCGTATTTCAGTGATAAAACTTGCCATCGTCTTTTCTGTCTTTTTGTGAAGATCGTCAAATTTAAATCTGTGTACGATTCAACTGCTTGACAAAAAATAAAATGCGCAATGAAAAATGACATTCTAACGGTCTCATTTTGACACACTCGCGTCAACTCCTCACTCGATCGTTAAGCAATCGAAATGTCACCGTTCATGATTTATCGCGCAAATAAACCGCACAAAAAATACTTTCTTGTAAAAACTTAAATGCAATAAACTTCGAAAATGAGTACGCGCATCGTCTTTTCATTCTAAAACCTAATTTTAACGGCAGAATCAATTTTTTGCGACCGTTAGATTTCGAATTCCTAATAGTCAACGAATTTGAACTCTATTTCTACGAATAATTTAAAATGTATAGAAAAATAACGGTTCGTTTTTAAAAGTTTTAGATTTTTATCATGAGATTTATTTCACAGAGTTTAGACAATAATCGCTGCGTGCAGATGGCGTACCAAATCAGTAGTAGTTGGCGCCAAAAGAAAGACAGCATTCTTATTGGTTAAAGTCAATTGGCGGCAAACGGCGGGAGCTGGAATTCAATAACCGTTGATCAGTTGTGAACAGTTTTAAAAATGGCGCACTCGGTAGATGCTGAGGTGAAAAAATACTTTGAAAGCTTAAGGCAAAAAGTGACTAACTTGTCTAATGGAATGATGGAGATGGAAGAGGATTGGAAGATGCCATTTGTTACTATATCGGGAGATAAAGACAAAAGTTTAGCTGATGGCGCCATGGAAGCTATTATGGATGATTTTCGAGATATAAAAGTGATTGTTGAATGGCTTTTTTTATACTTTTATGTGTTATTTCACTCGTAATATGGTTCCTGAAAGAAAAATAAATTTCATTTTTTCACCAAGTGAAAAAAAACAGAAATTAATCCAAACCATCAATAAACAAAAAGAGCATGAGGGTTATTAATTATTTTTACATGAAATAATTGGTTCTTTTTTATTTTTAGAGAAAAACACAACAGCTGAAGGAAAATATTGAGACGATGTCAAAAGAAGTAAAGGAATTTTCAAATATGGCTGAGGCAGAATTTAAAAACTTACAGATGAATCAGAATGATTTCATAATTCTGTTCAAGGAACACGGATATACAATGAACAACGAAGACCAGTAATATTATTATGAAAATATATCGTATAGAAATTGATTACTAAAAATTAGAGAAATGTCAAATGTCAAATAATTTAAATATTTTTCAGCTCTAAGGACAACACTGAAGAATCTAATGAAAGAAACAGTATATTAAATTCTAATGAAATGAATTCCGAAATAACTGACGAATCCATAAGTTGTATTATAAGAGATGGTTCAAACCTACCGTGTTCTACACCATTAACTCGAGATCAAAAACGTTAAATCTTTCAATTTTATAATCTATGATTAATGAATTAATTTTAGTTATTAAAAATAAGCATAAATATTGAATGACTTATAAATATTAAACAAATTGTAACATTTATATTTACATATTTTAATGAATATTGTAAATATGAGAAATGTTTATATTTCTCATATATTGATCACCTTGAATGATTTTTTGTCTAATTTTATTATTTTTGTGTAATTCTCGCATATTGTAGATAATGAGAAGTTGATCTTCTTATTAATGTGATATTAGGTGTAATGTTACGAATCTAAAAATATATTTACTTTCTTGAAATATGGGCAATTTTTTTCAAAATTATCAATGTAAAAAACGTAAAAAAGAATGGCAATCAAAAGATTAATTTATATTTTTGTTTAATTGATACAATTTATACTTAGTACGTAAACTGCAAACGTTCAAATGAAAATCACTTTAGATAATCACAATTGGATTGATGTAAATATCAATTAATACATAATTTGACTAATATGTGACATTGAGATAAGATTCCTTGAAAGAATAATATTCTATTTAACTTCTTATATTTTTTCATACTGAATTAGCTTGTAAATAGATAAACCAACTAATTAAAAGGAATAGAAAAATTTCGTTTTAATATTGCAACAATTATAAGATTATTCGAACGTCTTATGTATTATTTTTTTTTATTATAAAATCTAATAGAAAATTATATATGTGTATAAATGGTATTTAATTTTATTTTATATAGAATATCAAAAAAATACAAAAAATTATTTAAACTTACGTTTAAATTTTCTTAATACATTCAAAATGAAATGTACAAAATTTTAGTTCCAGAAAATCCTTTTGGTGGCGTTCCAGAATATAACCTGAATTTATATAAGTTTACTTTACATATGGTACATAGCCTTAATTTATTTATTAAATACTTTGTAATTATTCATTGTTTAAATGAAAAAAAATTGCGTTAGTCATAAATAATAATAAAATAGAAATTTTGCGTTAATTTCTTTAACAAAAAATATTCATTATGTATGATAAGCTCTAACCTTAAATTATGACTTGAATGAAACTAAATGTACATTATGCAATTTTAATTTAAAATTTATTAATCATAAATATAAGAAACATTGCTTCCATTAATCAATTTCAGTTAAACTAATCATGTTATTTGAGCTGTTTAGACAGCATGTATTGGTCCAGAAAAGATTAATACAACGTGTGGTTTTCCAATTTTCTGAGTCTTTCCATCAGCAACGATTTTTACAAAGCCAACATCTGCTCACAATGAACGAGGCTTTTGTTCAATATGATTACTCTTGTGAAAAATTCAAGATTTCGTTTCGTTATGTCGATAAAGACTTTAACGTTGATCGGAAGTTCAATTTCAGTCGTAAAGTCAACGAAAAGGTCGAGACTTTTCTTAAGAGAGTCGATGCTAATATCTCAAAAACTTTGACAAAGAAGAAACGCAAGAAGAAAAAGAAAGGTATTTTTAATACACAGATTTATATTAGTATATAATAAAATAACGATGTTGATTTTTTTTTATTATTTCAGATGAGAAAAAAGGAATAGTGACAGAAACAGAAGAAGAGGAAGAAGAACAAGAAGTTGAATTATCAGATAGAATAAGGTTATTTAAAAATGATCAAAGAGTTAGTAACACTGTACTTTGTAAAGAAATTTTGGAAGAACCTTCTGACGTGATTCTTGAAGTTTTGGGCTCTAAATATTCGCTAAAAGTTAATACACCATGGGTAGAAACAATGAGCTTACCGTCATCTATAATGGCCGGATTTTTAGTTTATCCTGTAAAATTCGAGACTTTGAATATAAATAACAAGGAATCTATTTATACATGGTATTATGAAAAATTATACACTTTATTCAGTTTATAATAGTTTTATATTTGAGTTTTTATGAATGTGATGAAAACTTATTTTGAAAATTAATATTTTAGGTATAGGGAAGATAAGACGAAACCTGCACAGAAAGCTGATCATTGGGTTGAAGTAGGTACAGGATTTTTGTATACACCAAAAGCTGAAGATATCAATTGCAGATTGAAATTGATTTGTGTACCAAAATCTGGCGAGGAATCTGGACCTCCAACCGAAATAGAATCGGCAAATCCTGTTTTACCTGGTCCAGGACCTTGTCCATTTGAAGCACGACATGCTTTCACACAAGAAAAACTCACGGGAAAGAAGTAAAATTTTTTTAGTTTAATATGAAAATAAATATGAATAATAGAATAATTATTTAATTATATTAACGATTTTGGTAAAAGCTTTAATGATTAGTAAAAAATAGTCTAATAATGATTTTTAGTGATATAAATGAATAAGAAAATGAAAGAAAAAGTGTAATGACAACATAAGCAAAAGATATATTAAACAAGTTATATAATTCATCAAAGTTTCAAATAAAAAATACATAACTGGCTGTATATTTAAGAGTAATTAATTTGAAAACTAATGTTTAAATATGTACAATGCATATTTTTATCATTGTTATTTTGTGTACAGTTTTAACAATTTCGATTCATCAAATTTCATACTTATCAAAGTAAAAAAACTCAAAATTTGAATTACATTATTGATATTAATTTTAATTTAATGTTTAATATACATAAATATTCAATTATTATTAACTTTTGATCATAGTATGATACATTACAAAATACATTTATATGTTAAAACTTGACTTTCGTCACAAAGTATATATTTATTTGATTCTAACTTGTAATATTCATAAAATTCATACATTTACTTTTTACTCCTAATCCAAATTTTAAGCAACAAAATCTGGACTGTATGAATTAATTAAAATAAGTTGACGTATTTATAAAATCTCTTAAAACAATTAAATAAAAAATTAATTTTAGTTTTAATTTAGCA